>JBBPME010000029.1:0-105798 GCA_038090155.1 Rossbeevera pachydermis
GCTGAATGCGAGCGACCAAGAACAAGGAGACTAAATATGTATCTACGGCGGATCTGGACGATATCTCCTGCCGACGGCAGCGACGCATTCAAAGGCACTCATTCAGAGTTAATAGTGTTTCAAAGGTGCAATTGAAGCGGCGGCCTACCAGATAAAAAAGACGCAGCAGTGATTACTCCACTAGCAGTAGGCACGTTGATGGGCTTAGATGCCATCAGATGCTGATTATCGATCTTTCGATAACACAATCAGTGACGTTGGCGGTGTGCGGAGCGTGGCAAGGCTCTGCACTGAGGTTTTCAACGCTGCCAGGTCACCTCCCCCGGCTCTCCTGTGACGCGTCATACTTCTCCAATGGGAACATACGTCCATCCAAGGATCAAGCCGCATCTATATTCAGTACCAGTCCGATGATCGTAAATATGCGTTAAGAAGCGGACGTTCAGGTAAGCCATGTACAATAATGCCGGCACTGTAATCGGTCGACCTCTCCGTTAGTCTTAAAGCGGATGAACTTGACCGTCGATCAAGCCCAGAATCCCGCTCGAGCGTTTATCCAGCAGCGGTGGATCACTCCGATCCACTTGCTTCCTTCCGTTCAAACTCGTCGGTCTCTTGAACCATAAACAAACCCAGCTACAGCGTGTAGGAGTAAATGCTAGCGACCGCTTGGCAGGGAGACTGCGCCCTGAATCCTTCCATATAGGGCACAAGTGGGCAATGAGGTACGTTACGGTGTGAGAAAAATGTAAGCACACATTTCCACATTTCAAGTCTCAGTAAAGTCCATCCTGCCAGCATCAAACACTTTTCACTCGTGTATCAAGTTCAATTCTACATCTTGGTGTAAGAGCTCGTCACCTCTGGATCTTCCGATCTCACTACGGTTTTTGGTCACTTCAAAACGTTACCAGCGAACTTGCCGATTGACAAGTTCCCCTTCATTTCGTCATAGTCATAGGGTTCCACCCTGTGGCGGCGTGGCCCAACTTTGGTGCTACATACTCCATTGGTCCAGATTTGTCAAAAACACCCTCAAACATGCCATCCGCGTATCCAAGCTTAAGTACCTTCTGAACGGTAATTATGCTGGCTCCCATCTCCTGATGACTCGGATTCACCTACTCCTCCTCTTTCTTTACATAGCTCCCCTCGTCCAAGGATCCACTGTCAATTCTACCAGTTCCAGCTGCGCAGAACATGGAGATACCTCGCGGAGCCTCTGGGCCATACTCGAAAGCTGTGCCCTAACCTTGCTGATTTGCATATGGCATGCAATCCACCTTGACATATCTGGTCCCGGCAATGACGGCAGACTCTTCTTCGAACGGATACCATGGATCTTTCTCGCTGCCTTCTTCGCACCAGAGGGTATTGTTTCGTTTGCTACCAAGCAATGGTGCGAGGCGCATCGCCAGGTCAGAGACTTCCGCAGTATGTCCCTTCTTACTATAGTAGTTTTCAGATGCACTGAAGATTTCTCGGGGTCAACTTGTCAGCCCAGGGATATGAATGGTCGATGACACATAGCTACTTTGTGCAAATGGGTGGTTTTGTTTTCAATGAAGGCAAAGAGGGCCCGCCGGAGACAATGACATCCTTCGAATTCTTAAGACGTTGTGAGAAGGGGGAAATTATAAACCCGTGCCTCACGGAGAACGACATCAAGGCCACGAGCAAGTCAGATGGACTGGGAAAGGCCATCTTCATGATTCAGTTAACATGGTTCACGCTGCAGGTCATCGTTCGCGGTGCGGAGGGTCTCGCAGTCACATTGGTTGAACTCGATACGGTGTGCATGTCCGCGTTAGCGCTTCTGTATCTTGTTTTTTGGTGGGACAAGCCGTACTGCCCTCCATGTCCTCACGTCTTTTATCGAACTCAAGTGACAAAAATACTTTCAAAGGAGGAGTTGTACGTGTTTTATTATCTTGTGCATCAGGAACCCTATACCAAGACGACTATGCTGCATATGCAGGTCGAAAGCATGGATGACGGGGCCCAGCGATTTGGATGATTTAATCTCCCGCTTCATCTGTCTACGCAAAGCAGAACCTAACAACGACGAGGAAAAAACATCCTCAGAAAATGTTTGTATTTTTGTGCACCTTTCATATTGATAACTGATCTCTCAGAAGCCCAGTGGTTTCAAACCAAGAAAACCCAGCCACCTGACAGTCTTTATCGAAGAGATGGACCCTCTTGATATCCAGCTTCGCTCACTTTATTTGACCTGGATTATTCTTGGTGGTTTACATCTGATTGCATGGAATTGGACATTCCCTACGGAGACAGAGAGAATTATCTGGCGTGTTGCATCGCTTGTTTTGGTAACAACTCCGCTCGCATTCGCTATCGTCCCGTATCTTGATAGATTCGCTGGCATTTCCGACTATGCGACATATAGTTTGGTGGGTGTGGGTATCATCGCCCGCACGCTACTCGTTGCTTTGATGCTCGCTAGTCTTCGCGACCTGCCTTGCTCTGCTTACGCGCCTATCGACTGGACGACATATATTCCTCATCTTTAGCTTCTTGCATCTCGCATCTACATCCATCAGATCTATGTACATTTTTTTTACTCAACGTCTCCATGTCTAGCGGAGCAATAACCATAGCATACTATTTAATTGTTTTGTCTTCATCCTGTCTTGTCTTCAATGGCACCAATGTAGTCATACACAGCTGTGACATGGTGATCACATTAACAGTGTCTCATTTCTGTATTACTTGTAGGTTAGGAGGATGCACTACGGGTATTCTCATGAAAAATACCAACCAGGGATGTTTTCGGATTACGGATCGCGCAAAAGTGGCGATGGCGATCAATTGCAAACATTGCTTCGGCCGACCTATGGTTCGCGCATTACGGTAATGACCCCACCTCGATTTGATATGTTCAGAACATTGTCGGGGAAGAGTCAGGGTGCGTCGACACCAATTCAAAAAATAAATTTACCTTGATCTGCCGTGCACGCTCTGGTGCATAAGTATGACGGCGGTTCAACCAACTAGCACGCTTCTGCGATTCATGTTGAGCAACTTGAATACAGGAATTCGAAGGATTTGCTCACAGCGGAAGCTCATCGATAGGCAGTCAACCGCTTTTGCAATTGTCTTTTTCCTGTTCAATCTAATCCTCTATGAAGTTGTCGGTGTAAGGTCTCAGACATCGAGCCATGTACTAACAAGTGATTTTTCTATACTACATTCATGTTATAACATTGATCCACCGATAAATATCGTTCAGAATCTGCCTGTCCACTTACCCAAGTGAAGATACCGCGTCAACAGCAGCAAGCACACTGAGAGTATCAGGATCCCGCCTATTCTTCCTTGAGAACCTTACGATGCAAAGGTTATCGAGGTCACTCACCACCAAAATACCCCACGGCTTTGAAGCCGCCCGTCGCAGAATTGATGGCCCCAGATATCGGTGGTCCAGCCACCGCCCCAAACGCAGCAAAACTAAAGAACAAACCCGAACGTCGTCCGACATCGGCTACGGCACCCATTGCCATGACAGGCGCAACAATGAGAGAGACATAGGTCCCGCAAGAAAATCTGCCCTCAAGTGATTGGTGTGAAAGATAGCTGACATAGCATGGCCTACGCACCCATATATCACAGAGACCGCAACAAGCGCACCCTGGCTCGTCGCAAACGGCCATGCAAATGTCAAGATGGCTGCTATAGCAATGAACGGAATCATAACATTAACCGAGCCTATCGATGCACATCAACATCGTGTTATATCCACCCTCAGACACAAACTTACCAATTCGGTCCGCCATGAATCCTGCTGAAATTCGTCCGAATGCGGAGGCGCCATTGGCGATAGCGATGTAATAGAATGCGAAATCGCTCGGAATGCCTGATTGAATGGCGCTGAGAGGTATATACGTCAACGCTGTTAGACACGCGTCAGTCACCACCCGCAAACAATCAACCATACCAGACACCTGATGGTCAAAGTTGAAAGGGAAACACCGAACTTACCAGTATACAGTCCAAGAAATGTAGTTACACCGGAGATGCAGTAAACCGAATAAGCCGGATTCTTCAACGCTGCCCAGTTGAACAGGCCGCCCTTCACATTCATGGGGGGCAGTCGCCTATCTATCAACTACCATATGCCATCAATATCGTTGTTACTCTTGTAGTACCAGAGGAATCATGAAACGGAACTCACAATGTTTGAAATGCCAAGTATGAGGATGAATATAAATCCGTAGATTCGCATTGTCCACTTGAACCTGGAAAGTCAATAAGTATCAAGATGAGCTCTCAAGGAGGATTTACATACCCGATCACAGGCAACAAGTTCTGTGCTGCGATCGGGAACGCGGTACCCCCAATTGACGACCCAATAGCATTGACACCCAGCGCCAGACCTCTTCGTTTTGAGAACCAATGAGATACAACCCCTATCGCCGGACCAAACAATACACCACTTGCTAGCTGTCCGAGCACGAAGGCAAGGCATTCCAACGGGAGTGAAAACACAAGGGAATACGAAACCAAGAGACAAACTCACCCCGAGGCCCAATCCTTGTACCAACAAAAATTGCCAGTACTCCTTGCACTCAGCAATAAGAAAAGTGCAAACTATAAGGAAACAGCTTGCCACGAAGAACGGTATCTTGAAATATCCTAGGTCAAATAACCGTCCGACGAAGATGCCAGGGAAAAAGACAAGGGCATACTATCAGAAATAACGGGACGAAGCACAGTCGCAAGAGGGACGTGATGTAAGAGGAAAGTACAAATCCAGAATAGCATATTAATTGTTGGTTGTTTTATGGTGACCAGCAGCAAAGCGTACCTGTACGGAACCGATCCATGCTCTAGGGCCAATGTCAACAACGAGAAATGAGCAAAAGCAAAAAGGGCGTACATATCTGAAGGGCTTTCTTGAGGAAGCATCACCTCTTCATAATACGCTTGGAAGATCTGTGTATACATCAGCACACTTATCGATTCCAGAGTGCGTGAGATGCCGGACCCCCCATGTGTTGACATATCCAAACCTGATGGTGCTCAAGTGAGTCAGATACGAGAAACGCCGCTGAAATAGACGAAAAACTAACGTCGCACAACACACCAACCCAGTCCTGTTGCAAGATCCCCCGCCTGTAGTCAGTGTGAGGTAACCGAGCTAGAAGACGGGAGTACACGTACCCAACGATAACGCTCCATGCTTTGAGACCTCCATCTGGTGCCTCGCCCGCATATTTGGTATATTTTCCTGTCAATTCTATTGGGCCCTTTTCTGGATCCTGACCGCTGGGAGTCTCGCTTTCATCGTGAAGAGTCCGCAACTCCGATGGAGTACGATCAGATGAAAATGATAGTACTTTGGGAAGAGCACTAGTCCCAACTCGCTTGTTTGATTTTGTTTCACTGAAAACATTTTCCTGGAGTTGGCTCTGAGGAGTTTGAATAGCTGATAGTAAAACACATTGTCACCCAGAGGTCCGAATTGTGATCGAGCGCCAAGAGATCATGGAAGGAATCAGTGGCAAATGATGTCAGTTTATTGGTTGGATTTGATCGAATAGTTTCGAAGGAAGAAACATACCCATCTCGGCAAGATGATCAGTGCAAGAAACAGGACAACCTTTTGAACGTTACAGGGAAGAACTCGATCACGGATATTTGGAAGACGAGTTAAAGGGAGTTCGGTCTAATGAGTGAGCAACCCGGAGTTATGGAACAAAAGTTCTCCGTGTGACCGATATCCATGTTCGGGGGTTTCCCCCCCGAGCTTTATATCAAGTGTGGCATCATCCTTGAACCATGCGAATAACAGTACACCGGTTCTTCGTTGCCGATATGGTCACCGAGATATGGTGCTGAGTGATCTAATACCTAAAATATCACTGATGAAGTTGATCCGCACGAATACAGGGTTCCAGGGCATACAAATGACGACAAAACATCCTCGGGGAGGCATTTAACACATGCGACCCTTCCCCCTGACGTGGCATAGTATCGCTCTCCTAATTGGATGGGTTATAGTCGCTCCGTTGATTATTAATAACGAAGAGGCAGGGCTTACTGTATCTCCTTTTAGAGGGACTTACTCACCTGATCCTCTGGAGCAAAACGCGAACAACGCAGCAAACCGAAAATCAGGAAGCAAAACGAGCAAATTGCAGGCTTGAGGCGCATCATCACATCTATCGCAAAGATTAGTTGCCAACCTACTGCACCGTGAGCGGAGACCAATGCGTACAATTAATTTGACATCATCCCAAGCACCCTGAACAGCCCCGTCGGGCACCCACACTGTAAACAGTCGTCGGCATGGCGCGCAAGAAAGTTGTCCCATCCCCCTCTATGGGTAAATTCAAGTGATATTGACCAATCGAGGCTCATACTTGTCACCGTTCGGACGTGGTGCCTGTTATGTTGACTTCGGCTGCGGAAACAAGTAACAGTACCAGTACTTACTAGTGAGGGATCACCATCGACGTAACTCACGAATCGGGCGGAGTTAAGGTACTCCTGAGGTACGTGGACCCTCCAGTTGTACAGTCCGTGTTCCTTGATCTCGAGGCCTCTGTGTCAAACCAGCACAGTTAGCATTCGAATCTGTCTGAGAACAACACTTCCGGAATTTGAATAGTAACTCTGATACACAAGCGAAGCACCAAAAAAGTAAATTTATTGTATTACTAAATATGGACCCCCAAAAGCCAAACAATGCAGGTTTACGCCGCCTCAGTCTGTGAGCTGCAGTGGCATCGTCTAACTGCTCCCTTTCTTTCTCCGATGCAAAACCATTCCATGGCCTAGTGATTACCGATCCTGGGGTGATTGAGTTTGCGCCATGCATTCAAGTTCCTCTTGCGCACCCTAGATGGGGACTCCCATGATCTCTCAGGCTCGCTCAGCGTCTCTATCTGTCAAACAAAATTGGGTAGAGTGTGTCTTTGGACATTCGCATTTATACTGTGAATGGGAAGGTGCCGTACAACAGGTCTCAGGTGCAATCAGAGTCCTCATTGGGCCTCGTGTAGTCTTGCAGACCCGGCCCTACGACCGTAACAGTGTTGCTCAACAGATGTGACTCGTGCATTTGTTGCACTTTGGCAGTAACCATTTATATGGAATTCTTACCTGACGAGTACAAACGGGTGACAAAGGGAGGCAGCTGGGTGCCAAACCCATTAATCGTTAATCGCAAACAGATGGTATCAAGGATAAATTCATGCCATAGCTCAATTCTTCACCGGCAAGGGAAAGCGATTGTTATTAGTGAGCTCAAGTGTTCATGTCCTGTCCTCACGGAGTTCCATATTTCTGACCGACGACTCGGATGCCCAGCTTTAGTCACCACTTGTTGTAGAATGGAATTTCTAGCTGGCCGGGCGAGTTCGAAGATCACCTGAGGTCACATCACTAGTTCCGGTTAGATGGCCAGTCGCGATGGCCAGTTGCCTCAGTGTCGTGCCAGTAATCCCGTGGAGACACCCCTGCTTAACCTGGAAGATCGTGTTGCTCGTCACCAGTTTTTGATGTCATCTTGGAGCAGGTGGGCCTATTTAATATATTCACTTTGGATGAAATATTTTATCGTCTTTTCAAGGTTCCCCGCGAATGCACATCTCCTTTCCAAGCTAGTATTCCTGACGGTCTTCACAACACGTACGACATCACGTTATACTCCACTAATCGAAGAAAATGATAACTGTATCCTAACCACGCCCTAGCCATCTGCGCATGTATGGTTTCCTGGACCTGGACCAGATAAAGTCTTATACCTGGCAAGGTTAACAGCTGTAACACGTAGGAGATGTCGCATCTTGCGAACCGGGAATATGTTAGCATGACCTTTCCATGTAGCGGACGGGAAGGAATGCCTGTTCAAACGATCCCAAAGTTGGTTTTGTTGAAGTTTCTAACAAGCTACTGCGCAGCATCATTTGTTTATTGTTGTTCGAAACTACTCGAGCGGCAGTCGCTCGCCGAATTCTGCGAGGCCATCGAAAAGCACAGCGACGCCAGGTTCGACAACTTCGATTTACGGTACTTGATGAGAAATATCGGAGCTTTGTTGAAATCCTGCCTTCTTCTAGGCTAGGCTGATAAAATGCGAGATTGAAGGGCTAGTGCCATCGTCTTTTCTATCAAAGCAATGAGTAATGAATCAGGCTACAGGCTATTTATTTAAGTAGCGTTCGCGGGACAGTTGCAGCGTGCCTCCTACGCTTGACGATGCAGGTTCTGGACAGTAAATTAATTTCGGGTTGGTCATTATGGGAGGGATTCACGGGCTTAGCTTTCTTATGTAAGCGAATACATTCTTCGCCGCGTTTCCTTCGCAAGTATGTATGATTTCGAGCCACCTTCCTTAGAACAGCGTGATTTGAAGGCATTTATTCACAATGCCTGAGTAATTAATCCAATAATATTTACTAGGCGCGGACGATCGCAATCTGAATACTACCATAATGAAGCCCCGTGCGCGACCTCATTGGGCCCATCCACACCACGATGAATAGGTGCGGAAACCAGTCTCATTGCTTATGGCGGCGAGACGGGGTTCCGCGGTGGCGTAAGATCCGTTCAATTTCGTCCATTAAGGAATCCTACCCTGATCACGAGGCTGAGCAAGAGAAGGAAGATGTATGAATCCAGAAGGAACCAATGGAAAAGGTCAACGCGATCCTGTGACAATCTGGTACAGGATGTACGTCATTGTACGTATATTGTCCTGGTAATAATTTATCCGTGTCACATCTCGGGGTGTTTGGGGTATGCTAACATCGCCGCCACAGAAGATTTCACCAACGTTGTAATTTCCACCCCATTATCAAGATACCGAAGCGCTGGGAAGTGCGATCGATTGAACTTTCTATGGCGCCCATCTCGCAGAGCCCCGAGGGCGAACGAGCGACCCTTAAGTACCGCAGCTTAGCGTAGTAATTAACGGTTTACACACATTGCCAGTGGCTGACCCCACAACGTCCTGCGATGGCATACAATGGGCCGCTGTTCGTCTTTCTCTGCCTTAGCAATCTCGTTCAAGGAACTTCGACCAATTCGACGATCTCCAACTGTCCACCTCCCGATAACAGCGCGCGGAGCGTCTGGAGCATAGTCTGGACTTGTGTCCTTACCTTGTTCATTTGCGTATGGCACACAGTCCATCCCGGTATTGCTGGCGATCAAGAAAAGTACAAGCTCTTTTACATGCGGGTGCCATGGATCTTCATAACATCCTTCATTGCTCCGGAGGCGGTAGTTTCATCCGCTAGCAAGGAATGGTGCGAAGCTCGTCAGACAGTCAGAGATTTTCGTCGTACGTTTCTCCTGCAATAAATCACCGTCTTGATGCATCTAAACGATCTCGGAACCAAATCCTCAGTCGAGGGATATGAATGGTCGATGTTACATGGTCATTTCGTGGAAATGGGTGGCCTTGTGTATCGTGGAGGCGATGGGAGTCGGATCACTGGAACGATTACAGCACTCCAATTCCGACAACTTTGCAAGAAGGGAGAGATTGCGAACCCGTTCATCACTGGAATGCAAATCAGGGACAATAGCAAATCGGATGCGCGCGGAAAAGTTATCTTCATTATCCAACTGTTTTGGTTCACCCTACAGGTTATTGTTCGTGGTTCTATGGGTCTCGCAATTACCCTCATCGAACTCGATACGGTGTGCATGTCCGCACTTGCCCTTCTGTATCTTTTATTCTGGTGGGACAAGCCGCTTCGCCCCGAATGTCCCCATGTTTTTTATCAGATTCAAGAGGCGCAAGTATACCCAGCTGATAAATTGTACGTGTATTTTGAACATCATAGATGCGATACGATGATAACCGCGTTTTGCAGGTCGCAGGCGTGGAAGGCGGAACCCAGTTATTGGCATCAACTAACTGCTTTCGTGCGCAAAACATTTCCGCGAATTTTTAAACCTCCCATTGTTCGTACGCGCTATCCGAGCCCATCTCTAACTGATGACTGAATGATCTCTGAGTAGCCTCATAAAACTGAACCCGGAATATTGATGGCAATGATCGAAAAGATTAACCCCGTCAATGTTCAGCTTAGTGCACTCTACATGACCTGGATCATCCTAGGTGGACTACACATGGTCGCATGGAACTGGGATTTCCCAACAGAGACAGAGAGGATCATATGGCGTATTGCATCGGTGATTCTGGCAATATCACCGCTAGCCATGACCATTGTCGCCTGGCTTGAGAGGTTTGGCGTTAGTTCGGATAATATAACATATGTTCTTGGCTCTTTAGGTGTCGTATCCCGACTCCTCCTTGTAGGATTGATGCTGGCGAGTCTTCGTGCGCTGCCCTGTTCTGCTTACGAGGCGGTAGCTTGGACGTATTATCTTCCTCATCTTTAGCTTATCTCGTTACAAATGATTTTATGTATTAGTAACTGCGTGTTCTATGGATCTTAGTAGCTCTTGTCCAGCTAAGTAACTTGTTCCTTCAACCTCCGTGACTACAGATGATCCTTCTTTCCTCCCTATTTCTGATATATATGTAGATGTGAGTGAATTAAGTAATTCAAGTATAGCAAAAACATGACACGTGACCGTGGCGCATCCCTCGAAGACAGAAGTGCAAAGGGCATCGCACAGTGACTGGGCTAGAGATGAGGAATATACGAGGTCCAAGTTACTGTCCAGTAAGCAGAACAAGGCAGCGCACGAAGGCTAGCGAGCATCAATCCCACCAGCAGGATCCGGGAGGCGATACCTACAACCAGGGCACAACTTTGAAACACTTCAAGAACGATTTTCGATCGCCCATCTTCCTTGGACCATTTCATGTTTATGAACATGGAAGACAAGAACCAGACAGAAATCACGGCTAGTGGAGTTCCTGACAAAACCAGCGATGTAACATGCCACATAGTTCTCTCAATCTCCGTCGGAAAATGAACGTTCCATGCTGTTAGGTGTAGTGCTCCGAGAACGAACCAGGTCAAACAAAGGGAAATGCGCTTGACCGAGTCGCCCTTCAAAATAACAGTAGTACGTTTTCCAAGAGAACGAACACAATTGCCCTAATGATCAATTAACGCAGGGAATACTCTGGCCTCAGGAGATACGAACAAATAGAGGCTTTTTTTCCTCGTCATGTTTTGCCCGACTAGCATTCCCCATGCGGAAGAGGTAGGCTATTAACCTGAACGGATACCAGGGCTCCGGTTTCCATAGAGTCGACCTGTAAATGGTTTAGTCACACGAGCCCCATGGTACGACGAAGCCCTTACAAATCGATCTGCAATTCCTCCTTTACTTGTTGGGGCGGATAGAAAACGTGGGGGCACTCAACGCGGAGCGGCTTATCCCGCCATAAAAAGAGATATGACATCGTCAGTGCAGCCATGGAAACCGTGTCGAGCTCAACGAGCGTTATCGCGAAACCTTTCAAACTGCGAGCCCCGACCTGTATCACGAACCATAGCAGTTGAACGGCGAGGACCGACTTGCCCAGTGCATCTGACTTGCTTTTGTCTTTGATCTCCTTCGCCGTGATATCCGGGTTAGCAATCTCTTTTTTCTGGCAAAGACCCAAGAATTCGCTCGAATCAATTGTCTTCAAGCAGCCTTGGTTGTCTTGGTAAACAAAACCACCCATTTGTGCGAAGTAGCTGTGTGTCATGGACCATTCGTACCCCTCTTCTAAAAATGGGTTTGTTAGATGCACATCAGCAAACGATCTGCAACGTACGATGAAACTCCTTCACTTTTCTGCGAGCCTCCCACCATTCTTGACTGGCCTTCCCAACAACTATCTCTGGTGCGGCGAAGGTCAACAGAATGGAGAACAATCTTTCCCCCCAGGATGTGTACCACGCTTCTGCGGCCACGGGAACGCGTGGGTGTAGCGCATGCCACACGCAGACCAGCAGCGTTGTCCCACAGTTCCCCAATATACTCCAGATACTACGAGTTGTCTCGTTCGTCGGCGGGCAGCCAGAGCTTGTAGCATCGGTGGACTCAGTTCCCCATACGAAGGGGATAAGACAGAGAAAGATGAAGAACAGATCAGTCATGGTAGGCAACCGATTATGAGCGCAATAGCCTGAGATGAGTGCCGCATTCGCGCCTTTTCTAGCCTAGCACCCGAAATGTGCTCTTTCTCCAATCACCGGTGCATCCGGCGCACAACCAGCCGCATGTGCTCCTCAGCGCTTCATTAAGCTGCGGAGTTCAGCTTCCACCAGGGTCCTTCCACGAACGCACTCATGATCCGGGTCACATATGCAGGAAACGGCGATATTTTCGTGGTAGAGCTTCGGGACTCGGATTTCGTCGACACCCGTCCGATGTGTCATCATGATGAATTACGGGATGCGTACGATAAGCTGCAAACCACTATGTCCTATTATGTTAACAACGTGCCCGTCAATGTCATTGAGGGTCTACCGATCTTCCAGTGCACAAGCAAGCTATGTTCCCCTTCTCCGTTTTATCACACTTGCAATATACCCTCCTGGGCTCCGCCTTGCTGTCCGCATATACCTGCAATTAAAATTCAGGGTGGTCTCCTTCTACAGACGCTGACGGGCCCTTCAAAGTCATGGGCGTCTGCCTTTTTTTCTCCCACTGAGTATTATGTCAATCACACCACATAGTCACCTACTAATTTTTTTTCAGGTTATTTTCAACCTACCGGTACGGCTTGTACCCCTGGGAGTCCCACTCATGACAGGCTCAGCGGGCGTGATCGTGGCCTCAATCGAAGACGCGCTCCACACGCCACAGGAGACCTGATTCAATGGAAACGTCAAACCCTGCATGCTGAGCATGAAGCGGTGCAGCACCCTCGAAGTCGAACACACAGCATGGAGTCCCAGCTGCCCAGCGTTGTCTGCGAAGCTCATGCTGGCAAACGTCAATGTAATACCATCCCACGCTCAGGCTTACACGGTTCACAAGCCTACCAGTAAGCCAACGGCGATTTTACGTATTTTGATATTTACGTTTTCCATTCCCGTTCTCGCGTTTCCCTGCATGGCGCGGCCCTAGCTGCGATTGGGGTCTCCGACATCTGGATATCCAGATATGAACACGTTATGGTACCTACGCTTCGGGATATAATTAGAGTCGTCGGATTCCTAGACGTTTACTCGGATTTCTTATCTTGGGACCCGAGCCAACTTTTGGATTTCATATCCATATCTTTCATCATCATCAACAACCCAGCCTTCGAACATCACTGCACCGCGAAAATGAGCGGTGTCTCCCGACGACCGAAGTTATTGTTGATGGAAGAGTGAGAAGGTGAGTCATTCCGGGACAAATCAAGATGAAGCCTGGTACACAGGCACTGGTCGTGGAGAAGGGAAATGAGGGAGCTCCCAGCGAGGGGATGGTTTCTGCTAGGATTGAGGGAGTGTCACACTAACGCTCAGATCTACGGTTTCCCGAGGTTTGCCGTACCTAATTGTGAACCGTCCTCTCATCTTCATCAAGATCCAGTCCCTGTAGCTCTCATTTTCGCACTAGAAAAACAGTACATGTAACACATCGGTCTGCATTCACTGCGAAATTGAGAGCACTAGGTCCTCCTAGTATCGGTTGAAAAGTTGACGTTTCTGACACACCATACAAATCACGAATCTAAAGCGAGTTTACCTGTCCAGAAAGTCATTTGTCTATATTTTGTACATACTTGTCACTACCAACAAAGAAAAATTACTCGTACGCAGCGCAGGGAGAGTGGCTTATCAATAATTTATTGTGTACGAGCATCAGGTAGGTGGCTCGTCAAGGTATCTATATGTTCGACCAAGCGAACAGGAGGAGTTCAAAGGGCCCGGAGAATGTCGCGATAGGGAACCATAGTCGTGTAGATAGTAGAGTGTTCGACTGTTGAGAACAAAGAACACGATGCGTCGGACCGCCATTGCCGCGCGGCTGCACTGAGGATATTATGCCTCCAACATCCAACACGTTACATCAACCAGAGCATAGATGAACGTGACTCAGAATTTGCCAGTCAATTTGCCTAGATGAAGATACCGTACTGTCAGCAGCAAGCACACCGAGAGTACCAGAATTCCGCCTATTCCACTTTCAGACTATATTCAGGTATAAAAGGCAATCCTGGCACCCACCAGCAAAATACCCTACGGCCTCGAAGCCATCTGTTGCAGAATTAATAGCTCCTGATATCGGTGGTCCAGCTAACGCTCCCAAAGCGGCGAGACTGTAAAATAACCCCGTGCGTCGGCCGACATCGCCCGTGGCACCCATTGCCATAACAGGTGCAGAAAGTAGAGAGACATATATTCCGCACGAAAATCTGTTGGAGCCTGATCGGCGTTTGAGACGGAAAGTAGTTGACATGATTTACGCACCCGTATATCACAGAGACCGCAACAAGAGCACCTTGACTTTTCGCGAATGGCCACGCAAACGTCATGATGGCCGCTACAGAAATAAATGGAGCCATAACATTGATTGCGCCTGCTCATCAGGTGAACATCAAGTCAAGTCAGTTCTCTTCTCAAGTCACCACTCACCGAGTCGATCCGCGAGGAATGCTGCCAAAAGGCGCCCAAAGACGGAGCAGCCATTTGCTATGGAGAGATAATAGAATGCACGATTATTTGGAACACCCGCTTGAAGGGCACTAAGAGGTAGATAGGTCAATGCTGTCAAATGCGGGTTAGTTGGGATCTCACAGAAAAAGCATATTCCAATGTAGAAGGACAAAACATCCAACTCACCAGTATACAATCCAAGAAAAGCAGTTACGCCTGAAGCACAATAAACAGCATAAGCTGGGTTCTTGAACGCTGCCAAGTTGAATAGGCCACCCCGGGCGTTGGTAGGGGGAAGTCGTCTATCTATCAACTGTCAAATATCATCAATATCGGAGTGGTAAAACGGAAGGGGGAGTGAGAACTTACAATGTTTGCTAAGCCTAGTGTTAAGATAAACGAAAATCCAAAAATCCGCATTGTCCATTTAAATCTAGGAAGTCTCAGATGAGCTGTCAAGGAAACACGATCTCACACATACCCAAGCTCGGGCAAAATATTCTGCGCTACGATCGGGAATGCTGTGCCTCCGACAGATGATCCAATGGCACCCAGGCCTAGAGCTAGGCCTATTCGCTTTGAGAACCAATGAGATACAACCCCTACTGACGGTGCGAACAATACACCGCTCGATAGCTACTCAAATATAGAAGTGCGGCATCACAATCGAATGAGCACACGTACACACATGCCAAGCCAAGTGAACTTACCCCAATGCCTACACCATGCACCAAGAAAAACTGCCAGTAGACCTTGCACTCTGCAGTGAGAAAAGTACAAAGGATGAAAAAACAGCTGGCCACGAAGAACGGTATCTTGAAGTGTCCAATGTCGAATAACCTTCCGATAAAAAGCCCAGGGAAAAATATAAGAGTGTACTATCAGCACCAATACGATGAATTGGGGTTCACAAGGGATGCAGAGTGACGTGAGACAAAAACCCAAATCCCGGATAAACCGTTCATCAATGTTAGCGACATCGTATTGGGCGAGTATATTTAGGGTTACCTGTATTGAACCAATCCATGCACTAAGAACAAACGTTAGTAACAACAAATGAATAGAGAAAAGGGGGATTTACATATCAGAAGCGCTGCTGTTGGGGAGCCCCACTGTTTCGTAATATGTTTGAAAGACCTAAGAATGCATCAGTTGATCTATTAAATTTATAGCACATTACATTCCTCACCCCCCACGTGTTGATGTATCCCATGCTATTGATCGACAAGAGGTCAGCTCGAATATCCCCAGATGAAAAAGTACCTACGTTGAACAACATACCAGAGCGGACCTACATGTGCAACCCCACGATTGTCATCAATACTGAGTTTCCGACAAAATACAGGAGATTGCACGCACGCTAGGATGACGCTCCACGCTTTGAGACCGCCGTCTGGTGGACCACTCGCATACTTGGCATACTTGCCCGTAAACTTTGCTGCGCCCTTTTCTGGATCTTGACCGCTGGGAGACTCGGTTGTACCTTGGAGAGTCCGGACTTCCGCGAGTGTGTCACCGGATGAAAATAATTCGGAAGACTTGATAGAAATATCAGTTCCAACACGATCGTTTGACTTTGTGTCGCTGAGCACGTCCTGCTGGAGTTGGTTTTGACTTTGACTTCGCAAGAGATCCATGATGAGCGACAGAAAAAAAAATAGGAAATCGCCTAAGTGTTCAAACTTCAATAGAAGGAATCGATGCATTATGTCAGATCGAATCAAGCATAAGACGAAATTGCGATGGGCAAGGAGACCGACCTATCCAAAAAGGCTAGAGGCCAGTAGAAACACAAAGGAAACGGCTTTAATGTTTCAACGAAGAAATCCACCAAGGAAGTATGAGAAGGACGATTAGGAAGTAGACGTGAGGGGAAAAAAGCCTCTTGGTGAGCTGTACGGGCTTTTGGTGCATCACTTCAGAGATTTATAGTGAGAGTAGCTTCATCCTTGAGCCGCCTGAGGTTGATAGACCCTCGGGCCCTCGTCGCCGATATGATTCACTGTACGCCTAAAGGTTTAATAATGCTGTTGCGAGTACTCGAGGTTGTCAGGTTGATTAGAATAATGTTCATGTGAAAACTCGTGTACCTTTTCTCCTATCTCTTTGTCAGTGTGCTCGGCTGGATGAATTACAGGCCGCCCTTTCTTTCGCTCATCAAAGCCAAAGGTGGAACGCATAAATGTAGCGCTTCCTCGATCTATCTGATCGTATAGACGGAACCAGCAAAGGTAGAGCCACAAAGATTAAACACTGTAATGACAACCAATGCGCACGGTTAGTCAACACCTGTGGCATGGTTCAAGCCGACATGGCGGGTAAAAAAATCATCCATCGGCTATCTCTTCAGGCTTTGTTGTCCAACAAGCTTTCTGGTTATCAGCACTTAGCTGTGATGCTTGCGACATGAAATCGTGCTGTAGCTGCGATTATCAAGAATGATCAGAGCATAATAATGCGTGCCACAGTGCCACAATCCACTTGTGTTCAATCTCCGAAATGGGTAAACAATCTTTGCAGCCGTCGGATGCCAAAACTTTAGCCTGAGTTTGAAAATCAAGTTGCTCAGCCTCAATATAACTAGCGCTTTTTCAGTTCACTCGCTTGTAGCTAGATGATAACCGCAATCAGTTGTGGCGAGTAATTAGCCAGATGACAAGCATGATCTTGGTGAATTAAGTGGTGTCATATTGAGCTCCCCGTCTGAGCAGGACCAAGAAGTTCCGGTGCGGTGCGTTGAATTATTGCCTGATCAGAATACTGGCGCGTAGTCCATGCCTCATGGAAGGTGCAGTCGTGAATGATTGTGCCGAACTACTAGCTATCGTGCGAGCGCCCGAGATTATTGTAAGAGACTTGACTCGACTCTGTTGTAACAACTACGCAACGGCGAGTCAAGTAAATGCCCAGGGTTCACACACCAAACACACCAACTTCTCCAGGACCTCGGATGTGCGTCATCTCTAGCTGTAAATCAAACAAACCCTTTCCTCCTACGCTCGTCATCTCCGGCGTACCTGTACACACAATCCGCAATACATTGTCTGTCGCAAACTTGAGCCACATTGATCCACCTGCACTCGGCCTTTTCATGTGCAGGAGGAAACAAACATACGTCCTCCCGACCTTCAGCTCCCCTCTGTCATGGTCTAGAAGGCTTGGCTTGTAGTTGAGGATACACACATGAAGGTCTGTGTCGGTACGAATCTGCGCCAGTCGACTCTCACCACAGTCGACGTAGACATTGCCGAACTTCCCCAGCGCCCTCTCGCCCTCTACCCGCGGCCTCAGTGTCGCCGTATAGGACCCATTTCTCTCTTCCACCTCTTCCGCAAAGTCCATCGGAATCAGTGGCACTGACGTCAAGCACAACCCGTGCGGCTGCGTCAAAGAAAACTTCACTCCCATTCCTCCGCTCGTCATGTCACTATCCCACTTCGGATAACACGCTGGCGAGTGCGGTAACGCCGGGTGATCCTTTGATGCTTGTCCTGCCCATGCAAATATGTCCCATGATGGTTGCCTTGCCATAATCGCCTCGAGAAGTCGCGGAAACGCCTTATCGCCTTCGCCATACAGAATGGGGATGCTAACGTCGAGCAGGCCGAATAGACAATAGGCAGTGTCTTCTGTGCGGGTGGTTTTCCGCGGTGAGGCCCATGACATGATCTCCCAAATGCTGTGTCCCTTGACCCCCTCACTGTTATCGGCAACAACAACATCCCTAGGGATCCCGGTGACGCTCGACAGAACAGTCATGAGATGGTGGTCATCTTTGTCGTTGGAAAATCTTGTCAACGGCAACCATGCCTGGCTGTAAAATTTGATTCGTCTAGGGGCCAAAAGCTCTTGGAGTGTCCAGCCTCGTTTGAACCATGGGTCATATTCGAAATCTTCTAGGGATAACGAGGAGCCGAGATGGACAATGCACACGTGTGCATGGGTATACCACTTGAACATGGCGCGGATTGCCTCGCTGAGTTCGACAGCGTTGGACTTGTCAATGCAACACGTGTCGGACCAGACCAGTTTGTATCCCAGCGAGTGTGCCGTATTACAGAGCTGCACGAGCTTAGCAAGACCGGGTGTCTTATGGTTGCGCTGCTTGCCAAGAGTGGGTCTTGCTGAGGAGAGCAAGGGGGAGACCTCTTGATAGGTAGGCTCGCTCTCCGTCCAACGATGGGAGAAGACAGCATATCGCACTACATCGTGGATGGTCTCACGGAGAGCCGCCTTGCGCCGCCCGCTGGTAATGTAGATGCCTGCCTCGGGGTGTGTATCGACTCTGATAGTACGCATCCGGTTCGTGATATCTTCTTCAGTGATCTTGGCGATCTCTGACGAGAAGAAATCAAGGACGGTGCGTCGTTCGACGAATGTAAAGTTCCGGGTATCGATGAAGCGCGTTGGCATATCATTTTCAATGAATTTCCGGAGTGCGTGGACAATGTCAGTGGGTGGCTGTTTATGGGAAGGGGAAGGAGGATTTGATGTCGGTGACGGGTGCGAAGGGGGCGAGGGACAGTCCATTGGGAGTGGTTCTGCTGTCTGTGTCCTGGATGGGAACCAATGGAACTGGTGGGTATTTACTCGCGGGGGCATGGTGTCCTGAGCAGACACTGGCGATTGAGCGTCGCAGAATTTATAGTCACTGAATGACGTCGCTGCATCACTTACATGCTGTTAGCCTTTAATGGGGCCAACCACAGCTCATGGTAATCACATTACATGCCACAAGGCACCGAGTAATTTACGGTTCCGGCGCTACATGTTATATAGCTATACAGCTATCGCGCACTGTGCACTGATCGCTCCGAGTGGCTTCGACGCTCTACTTGATCTGATTGGGTCTTTGCAATGAAAGGGACTCTATCACCATCCCTGGATCGGAGGAAGTACTCCTCTGGTAGCGCTCGCGAATAGCCCCTTGGTGGCTTAGAAGCGCATCCATACTCATAGCCCAACCCACAAGCTATCCACCGGCCAAGGGTCTGCTCGAAGCCGTGACGCCAACATATCCATCTTCATGTCTGCAAAAGAACACACACACACCGTGACACCCTGACCGCATCGCATGATCCCTTCCCCGAAGGAAGCGCTCTACAGGAAAGCCGTCATCCTTTCCACTGGGTCGGGATATGACAGAGACCGCCAACGATGTGACCTTGCACGATCATGCATACGTGCAAGTCGCCTTCCTGGTCGGAGATTCCGTTTGAGCACACTCAGCGATATCTTCTGCCACTGCCTTAGGCGCTAATTAGCCCTTATCCTGCTGCTAAGCACTGGCATACATGCGGATGCAGCACGACGAACCATGTCGCAACCGTGCTCCACATCCGCGCTGAAGGCATCCCCGTGTGCTACTATCCATAAATAGTGCTTCGATCATATGAAGCGGCGCTGTCGGCAACTACCTAAATTCCTTAGTGTTGTTACAGTTGCGGACAAGCAAAGTCCACTACGTTTATAACTACACAATGAGAGTTTTTGAGCACGAACTGAGGATGGATTTAGACTTGGATCATTCATTGAAAGGAGTCCAAAAATAATGGTAACTGGAATATAAGGTTTCTGACCTGAATAAATATTTTGCAGTGTCATAAAAACTCATTGAGTAAACAAGTTGACTTTGCTTGTCCGCAACTATAGTTCTCCCTCTCCTTTCCACTGACGCGTGGAAAGCATTCTACAATGACATCACGAAGAAGATAAGCGATGACGTTGCGGTAGGTTCATGGCATGATGCATGGACGCCGGTCTGCGTGCAAACCATTCATCTCCCATCGGCTGCGTGCCAGCTCCCACTGCTAATAGGCAATGTCATCTATTATTGGGTGATCGGCAACCATTAGCCTACTGCCACCAAGACTCGGGCCCGGCTACGAGTCCGCTGTTGCGCATGTAGAAAGATCTGCGCAGTTGCTCGGTCAAATGTCCGAGGGGCCCCGCAAATACCCCGCACTGTGGATACAGCGGCATGGGGCCGGTGGACCTGATTTCCAGGCCGTCGGCTGCCTCCTTCTCTGCGTAAGTTAACTTGGTAAGGATCGGCCAACCATTGTGCTCATCGCTATTGAACATCACTACTCACATATCCGTTCCATACCACGAGTTGTGTATTTGCTGATATGAGGGAAGGGTAACAAGCGGTTCCACCGAGTAATAGTAGTAATTAATTGAAAGTCAACTCTTCACAATACCAAAACTACAACTACCAATCAAGCCACTGGCATAGATTGTGCTCGAGGCCATCGTACGTGCGTTGTCTGCAGTTGGACATCAAATACACCCTCTTTTCTTTCGCGAGTACTACCTATATCCAGTACACCCGTGCAATCAATTCGCAAGACATTGTCGGTTGCAAACTTGAGCCAGGTCCACCCGTCCGGACTTGGGCTTTTCTTGTGCAGGAGGAAACAAACATACGTCCTCCCGACCTTCAGCTCCCCTCTGTCTAGAAGGCTTTGCTGGTAGTTGAGGATACATACGTGAAGGTCTGTCGCAGCATGAATCTGCGCCAGTCGGCTCTTGCCACAGTCGATGTAGACATTGCTGAACCTCCCCAGCGCCCTCTCGTCATCTACCCGCGGCCTCAGTGTCGCCCTGTAGGATCCATTCCTCTCTTCCACCTCTTCCGCAAAATCCATCGGAATCAGTGGCACTGACGTCAAGCACAGCCCGTGCGATCGTGTCCAAGAAAATTTCATCCCCATTCCTCCGCTCGTCATGTCACAATCCCACTTCGGATAACACGCTGGCGAGTGCGGTAATGCCGGGTGATCCTTTGATGCTTGTCCTGCCCATGCAAATATGTCCCATGATGGTCGCCTTGCCATAATCGCCTTGAGAAGTCGCGGAAACGCTTTATCGCCTTCGCCATACAAAACAGGAATACTAACGTTGAAGAGGCCGAATAGACAATAGGCAGTGTCTTCTGTGCGGGTGGTTTTCCGCGGTGAGGCCCACGACATGATCTCCCCAATGCTGTGTCCCTTGACCCCCTCAGTGTTATCAGCAACGACAACATCCCTAGGGATCCCGGTGACGCTCGACAGAACAGTCATGAGATGGTGGTCATCTTTGTCGTTGGAAAATCTTGTCAACGGCAACCATGCCTGGCTGTAAAATTTGATTCGTCTAGGGGCCAAAAGCTCTTGGAGTGTCCAGCCTCGTTTGAACCATGGGTCATATTCGAAATCTTCTAGGGATAACGAGGAGCCGAGATGGACAATGCACACGTGTGCATGGGTATACCACTTGAACATGGCGCGGATTGCCTCGCTGAGTTCGACAGCGTTGGACTTGTCAATGCAACACGTGTCGGACCAGACCAGTTTGTATCCCAGCGAGCGTGCCGTATTACAGAGCTGCACGAGCTTAGCAAGACCGGGTGTCTTATGGTTGCGCTGCTTGCCAAGAGTGGGTCTTGCTGAGGAGAGCAAGGGGGAGACCTCTTGATAGGTAGGCTCGCTCTCCGTCCAACGATGTGAAAATATGGCGTATTGCAAGACATCGAGGATGATCTTGCGGAGGGCCGCCTTGCGCCGAGCCTGGGTGACATAAATGCCTGTCTCGGGATGCATGTCAACCATGATGGTACGCATCCGGTTCGTGATGTCTTCATCAGTGATCTTAGCAATCTCTGAAAAGAAGAAGTCGAAGACGGCGTTGCGCTCGACAAACATGAGCTTGGAGGTATCAATGAGGCGTGCAGGCATGTCGTTTTGAATGAATTCGTGGAAGGCTTCGACAATCTCACTGGGAGGTTGTTTATGCAGAGGGGAGGCAGGATTTGATGTCGGCGAGGCGCGCGTTGTGAGTCCCACCGTGGCAAAGTGGATGGCATGATAGATACTATAACAAAGGGAATGCCAGTGAGTAATACGCGGGATAGGGGGGAGGGAATGTGCTACCTGGAACAGAAGGAAGCAACGGTGGTAGAAAAACCGAGAAAGAGGGAATGAAGAGCTGCGAACAGCAGGGAAAGTCGGGAACGCAGAGAGGGTGGAGGGGCTTTGAGTGGTTCTACTGTCAACGGTAGCGATGTCTTGGATTGGAACCAACTTGGGTCATTGAACGAGTGGGTGGAGTTCGTCTGCGGGGGCATAAGGATGTCCGGAGTCTGAGCGTCAGAGATTAGTATCGACAGTAGTTATAGCCTGCCGTTACAATGGCGTCCCTGGCCGCCACAGACATAGCCTACCATAGTTCATGGCAATCACGCTATTTGCGGAACCAACTTTACCGGCGGCGGTTCCAAGTTGGGGTAGCTGGTCATTCTCCAAGTTGACTGCGATGCTCTACGTGATCGGACTAGGTCTTTGCGATGAAAAGGACATCACCGTCCGTGGATTGGAGGCAAGTCACGAACAGCCCCTCTGAGAGTTCTCCAATCTGTATTCACGGCCCAACCCACAGGCTGTCCGCTCAGCTGCCAGGGTCTACCTCGAAGCCTACACCAGCATCCTCATGGTCCCGAAAGAACGCTTGGTTGGTCGCTCCACACACACCTTCGTCGCATCACATAATACCCTCTCCGAAGGAAGCGTTCTACGGGAAACCTGTCCTTCTCGCTGATCGGGACATGGTAGAGACCGACAGCGATGCGATCTTGCACGATGCAGACAGACAAGACATTGCCTTCCTCGTCGTCGGAGATCCCTTCGGGTACGCCCCGATATCTTCCCCCTCTTCCCTGGGCGTCTGCTGATCACGCGGACACAGCGCGACGACCCACGTCGACATCATCCTCCGTGCCCGCTCTAAACGCATCCCTGTGCGCATCATCCACAACGCTTCCATTATGAACGCGGTTGGCGCCTGCGGCCTCCAGCTCTACTCCTTTGGCCAGTCCGTCTCCCTCGTATTCTTCACCGACACGTGGAAACCCGACTCGTTCTATGATCGCATCAAGGAGAACAGCGATCTCGGGCTGCACACCCTCGTCTTGCTCGACATCAAAGTCAAGGAGCAGAGCGAAGAGAACTTAGCGAGGTTTGTGGTTTCTTTCCCTTTCCACATTATTACAACGATCATTAGGGGGAGAAAAATTTACGAGCCCCCGCGGTACATGTCAATCCCGCAAGCGGTCACACAGCTCCTTGAAATCGAGTCGCGTCGTGCACAAAAAATATTGTCCGCAGACACCACCCTTGCTATTGCGCTCTCACGAGTCGGTGGCGACGACGGCGATCAACGCATCGTTTGTGGCACTCTGGAGGAACTGTCACAGCAACCCTCCGAAACCTTCGGAGAGCCTTTGCATAGCCTCGTCATCGTAGGAAAGCGACTTCATCACATGGAGGTCGACTATGCACAGGAATACGCAGTGAATAAAGAGTCGTGGAGGCACGTTGCTAGTCAGGCGTACGGGTGTGTGCTGGAAAATTAAAGTTCGACCTGTTGAGTCATACGAACACGGGGTGATTACACAACAACGATAGATCTTGGACGTCACTCTACAAGGTATATGTACTATTCAGTCTGTTGTTAAAAGGATCATGGAGTAGCACGACCCGGCCATCTGAAGATCATGTTAATCACGACTTTTTCAATTTCTAAAGACGCATCACTCGCCTTGGAAACAGGGTACATTCCCTGACAGTGTATCTGTTCGCCAACCAAGCGAGAATACGCTGATAGGAGAGACCATAAACGGATGAAGATGCGTCATATTTGCGCGATCTCTTCTCACCTCTATCCCGAGACCATATCCACCGTGCTGGCAAGTTCCATATTTGCGTTGGTCGGTGAACCAGTAATACGGCGCAGGATCTATCCCTTCCTTGGCGTATGCAACAAGCAGCTCCTGGCTATCTGCTATCCTCATAGATCCACCTAGATCCCCATTCAGCTCGATATCATCAAACTCAGATTACCAGGACTAAGCTTACCGACTATCTCACCCACTCCGGGCATCAATAAATCACAACTCTCAGTAAACACGGGTCCCTTCTCGCCTTCTTTTCTCGGCATCCTTTGCATATAAAACGCCTTAAGTTCTGCGGGGAATCCATACAAGAAGATCGGAGTGCCGATAATGTCCGTCATTTGCCGCTCTGCGGCTTCGGCAATATCATCGCCTATGGCATGAGGCACCATCACAGGTTTACCTTCCGTATCCTTGATAGTGTTGCCGTCAGCATCCTCGATATCATGCTGGATACTGTGTTCGTTAAGCCATGTGATGGCTTCCGAGTACGACATTCGTTTGAATGGTCTGGAGGGTGCCATGAAGTTGGGGTTAAGGGACTTGATCAGTGCTGCAGAAGCAGAATCGGCAAGAAGCTTGTCAATTGCTTCGCAGATCTACGTGAGTGAATGTATGAGTGATCGATCCATGCAATAGAATAACTTGCAACTCGCAATAGCTTCGATGTGAGTCATTAGGTCATCAAAGGTTATGAATGCCAATTCTGCCTCCATATGCGTATACTCGCTAAGGTGGCGACGGGTATGACTGTTCAAGCGCTGTCAAGGTCCCACTCGAAATCGTGCTTCAAAAAGATACTTTCCTGTTCTCGGCACGAAAACTCTCTTGAACGCAGAAGACGTCTCCGAGCGAAGGAAGACAGGTCTCGAGGTATAATTGCGAGCTCTGAGTGAGGAAAGCGGGTTGCCCATAGTAATCGAGTTTGAACAGCGTCGCACCACCTTCTACTTGGGTCTGCACAAGACACGGGGGGGTCACTTCTAGGCACTGGTGTTCACTGTAGGTGGCTCGGAACGCCGACAAGAGGGCAGCGCGTAGACGGAGCACGTTAGAAGCCGTTTCACCACGCAACACGAGATGTCGCAGATCGGCAAGAATGGAAGGATCGGATTTCTACGAGAGATCGTCAGTGGTGAAAAGACGATCTTATATTGAAGATGATACCTCGTTGAGTCTATTGGTGAAGGCTTCTTCTGCACCAGGGGCCGCGCCAAGGACTTTCCAATAATCCACAACAAGTTCGTGTCCACCAGGAGCCTTTTGACCTTCTGGAACAACCTTGAGCGTTCCGGTCAGCTCTACCGATGCTTCAAGTTGTAGTGTGAGCGCGTCATAGGTTTTGTTCTAGAGACAATCAGTTCTGTCGTCTCCGACTCAGATACGTACGTACAGTTTGATCAGTCAGCACGGCTTGTAGATAGCCTGTGCCGTCCCTCAGGACGACAAACATGATCTCCTGTTGATCACGAAGGCGGTGCACCCATCCAGACACGCGCACCCTCTGGCCCTGCAGACGCTTGAGGTTCACGATCTTAGACTAGACAAGGGATCATGGTAACGATGATAAAAACCAAAAAAGGTTCAGAACCCACTTTGGTAGGCGTCGGAAGTGAAGGATCCTCGACGAGCACCACTTTTCGGCTCTCCTCTAGCCGCTTTTCGCGCCGTTCTTGTCGCTCTCGTGCCTCCTTCTCCTCTGCTTCGGCTTTCAGCCGCTTCTTCTCTAGTCCTTGCGCGTCCTTTTTGGCCTTCTTGGTCGCAGACTGTGTAGGTGCATCGTATTCTGCATCTGAACTCTTCCTAATTTGAAAGACAGTGGTATCGATCTCGGAGGCGGGGGTAGAAAAGATGGCATAGGCGAGAGTCTGGTATGGGTGATCGATGGTACCATTGCCGGGCGCGTCGGCGCCGATCGCCTGGTCGATATACTTCGTAGACATTCTAGAGGGATGTTTGGCCAAGTTCTAAGTTATAGGAGGTGAGAGAAGAGACTGAATGCGTTGATGGGCTTCTTAAGTGACTCGAGGTGCATCCCGATTTGGCACCAGAGTAGGAACAACCCGCGCTTATCAAATCGGCAACTCCCGAGCTATCACTTCCTTTCGCCTTACAATCAATATAGACAGTAGCTGTGGCGTGTGTTGCTTAAATCAAATCCTATACTTTCGACAACCGCATCTCAGGACGTTTCGATCTCTGGAAGTTTATTCAGACAAGTCCAACACCCAGCTAGCACGGATCCGATAACCCGTTCACATAGAAATTTATCAGTAGAGAATAGAAAAGTGGACGTGCGATGAGTTATAACGCCCCGGTTCTCCTCTTATAATCCACTTGGCTTTTGATTACAACGCTCTTAAAGGTCAACGCGTCTTGCCTAGACACTATTTGCTGAAATGAAAATGGATAACACCATTCTGCGGCGGAATAGACAATTTTTAAGTGCCATCAAGGTTGATAGTATCTGCGATGTATGTAATTAGGTCAAGTCGGATAGACCAACGACCGCGTCAACTGTTCTAGATCTTCGTGAGCAAGCAGAGTCACCATCGGTGATGCTATGGTTGGTCATATCCTCGTCGGAATGTAAGGACGGCTGGATGCCACGATCTTGAACGACATTCGCGATATATTTCCATCATCAACCACTACGGATTAATGTAAACTGAAGACTAGCGCAAGAACTGTGATCCTCCGCCGATACTATCATCGGATGGACCGAGTGATCCCAGGACCACTTCAAAGACCATATCGTTCAGTTTAGTCGTGTCAGCATCTGCCAGAACCCATTGGCCCTAACATGATCAGGAGAAAACGCCTGAGTGATACCGGTGACCAAGAAAATGTCAAGTCCGTGCTCACCGTGTAAGAAAATTCTCCCAATCTTATTACTCGCAACTTAGATCCCGGTCGAAGCATCATGGATCGAGCTTCCTCCTTCGCAAAGATCACCTCTCTACCCTTTCCGTATGTAGACTGATAATCCCAGAGCGATGAACGATGTTCAACCTCGTTCGAATCTTCTGTAATGTCGGCGCTAAATTCAGAAGCCGAAAGGCTAGCCACACTAGCCTCGATCCACATAACATTCAGGCCAAGCGCCCGTAGAGAGAAGCCATTACTTATAGCTTTAGAGATGGAATCCTATGACTAACTTCAATAAAGGTCCCTATGCTTCACGATAAAAGGGAAGAAGGTTCACCACGTCAGGACTGGCCACTGCACAGCTTATGGTCTCCAAGGCAGTGCATTTGAGACACAGCTGCGACAAAGCATCAAGGTTCAACAATGCAACGCCGACAATGAATTCCTTCAGAGATTGTCCCTGTTTCGATGCCAAGAAGATAATGAATGGCCATGGAACGGCTACTCCGCCGTACACAGAGAACGAATTAAGCTTAAATGACTTGAGCGTCCCCACATGTGGCAGAAGTGATCGTATCCACGTCCATAGCATGTCTGGGCCTAGAATGTCGATTGACCCAGTTTGAACAGTAAGCTGTTCCAAGGCTGGGAGAGGCGTGGACGGCACACGATAATTTCCGGACCCCATGTATTCCGTGTCAAGGGAGATAAGGTTTGGCAGTGATCCCATTATTGCCGGAATGGCTGCGCTCGGAGCCCCCTTTAATTTAAGTTGACGAAGTAGCGGGAGCTTAGAAAAGACAGAAATCAGGATTGTGGGGGGAACACCAGCACATCTCTGATAACGTGACAATGAACTCGGATTCCCTTGAAATGTGTCTGGGGAATCATACCCCAAGATCTAAATTTGTCAAGGTAAAACCGAGCCCATCCGCCCACTCCTGCAACACTCGTGGGGGGCCTGAATTTAGTGACCATACAGAAAGCCGACAAATGCCTTTGGTCTTGTTCAACAATGCCCAGGCCTCATCTCCGACGTCATGGTGGGTGCGGATGACGAGCTCCTCCAGTGGAAGGGTGATCAAGACCCGGAGTATCGGTAAGAAATTAAGCGATGGGGTATCTGTATCGTCTATGTACCTTGCAGATGTAAGATTCGTACACAGCTGCAGTGCCGCCGTGATGTTCTCGATGATTCGCGGATCTACGCGACGAAGATGTTGTTGCACAGTACCTGATAGAGCAGTGGGTCATCGTCAGAAGGATGATAGAATAACTTGCGGAAGAGTACCTGTTTCGGTAACCTTGCGAACATGCAGAGCCAACTCTGGTCGTCGAAGTAACGTGGTACAAGGATGAAGAAGAACCTGTCGGGATAAGATCAATTACAAAGGAAGGAAAGATGTAAATATTGTATACCTTTTCCACAGTTATTCGAGAGTCGAGAGTTCTGTAGAGCAGCGGGATGGAAACACGATTAAACGTCGAACTGGCGAGAGAGGTGTTTACTAGGTCACATCTATCGAGGTGGTCGAGTATTGGATGCAAAAGATCTAGAGGCAGGTTGCTAACGTTCATCCTCAGGCCGAGATCAGGATGAACAAAAAGGTAGTTTTGCCCGAGTTTTAGCGCCGAGGCACGCAAATTCCACACGGCATCATGCATCATTGATGATCAGAACACGCCGACACTGTACGGAACAGCTCATGCACGGAAAAGAATCAGTACCAGTAATTGTCAATACATATATTTTGACTGCCTGGGCCCTAGGACCTAAGACAATATCTCACTGAGTCGGCGAGGCACAAACTTGAAATTGAGACATTCTGCGGAAAGCTGATGATGATTACGTAATTGGTGTCTGCCCCTCAATTTGAAAGTTGACAGGGCGTCGCTCAGAGACTTCACAATCAGTATGGGGTCATGACTACTACTAGTAGGAGGTCCCCCCGAGGTTATGTATACGCTGTCACCGCAGATGGCGGTATGGTGAGAGACAGTGCAAGGTCTTCACATGAGCGACACTCCCTTCCAGCGCTCAGCCTCGCTCGTCCCAGCACCCGCTCGCTAGTATGCCATCCCATTTCAGTTCCGCGCAACCTACTCCCCTGGGGTCCTGCGGAGTGCCCCGATCCCGATCGTTTGCGACGGTTCCACTTGAACTGGCATGCCCGGTAACTCGGCTCTCGCCCTGGGCCGGAGAGCCCTTCCAATCCCCGTCCTTTCAGCCTGAGCCCACCGCCGCGTCCTCTCTATTCCAGTGCATGGAGTAACATCCAACGAGAGGTGTTCGACTGTACTACTCAGTCTGACATTCTACGCAAACAGCGCTCACGGTACCTGAGACTGTCGCATAGTAGCGACGTCATCCTCAGGGAAATTTGTAGTCACTGTCATCGTTCAAATTCAAGTTGCCACTCGCTGACCGCATTCCGAATTCCATATCAGCTGTGTATTTCGTGCGTGATCCTTTTATTCATGTACTTAGTAACAAATCGGTGCCACATCAAGCCGCCATATAATCACCCCCGGATCCTGCAGTTCAGCCCATCCTTTCTCTTGTGTTACCATGTCCTCCGAATCCGACTTGGCTAGTATTGCACAAACCATAGAGACGTCCATTATTATCGCTGGTAGGCTTACTCACAAATCCAATAAGAGACTAACCCCACAACCGTCCCACTAGCGGTCATTATTACCGTTGTTGTGTACGACTATGGTAAGTGGTACCTTGTACATGCTCCCTCTTTTACAATGTGATCTAATTATCGAACTTTTTCTGCTGTAATTCTAGCCCTTACGTTTTCAAAAGAGGTATATCATCTCACCAACTTCATCCCATCTCACCGTTAATTAGTTAAACAGATTAACTACGTGTGGGTAAGGATAGGACGCCGGTTATCACCTACAATTTATGTTCCTAATATTACAATAGCTCAAACCATGGACCCGTGTTTCTACCCTGTTCCTTGTAGTACGTTGCGGAGCTCATACCAACTCTTTCGGAGCCTCACTGAATTTGCTCCCCAGGTCCGTTACCTTGGTCTCGTATGGGCTATGTATGTCCTTCTGCCACTTCAAATATTCGGAACCTTACTAATTCAGAACCGGTCATTTTCAAGCCTTCTTGCTATCAGTTCGTTTCATGTTCCCAAGTATTACACAATTGATTGGGTTGACCGAATATATCTTCAGTTGGTTCTGTCTTGGTACCTGGTCCTGAATTGGTCAGTTTTTTTGACTGGTATAGCTAATGTCCAATGACCATGTTCAAATAGGCGTAGGTATCTCGTCGGCACGTCGTGGCATAACTTGACGGTTAAATAGATGTAAGTCACTTTCTTGGAGCTATCATTTTCCGGATGGATCATGAATTTCATTTTGCAGGTACGGTTCTGTTTGTGGTTGGAGATTGGGCATACTTGATATTCCTTACTGCTGCCGATTGTGAGTCGTCGTTTCCCCCTATTTGGCTTTGGTGCTAAATCGCGTAGTTGTGATGATTTTGCGCGTTTATGCGCTATGGAGTCACAACAAAATTATCCTGGGTATCCTCTTGTTCATTTACATACCACAAATCCTCGTCTCCTACGTTTGGGAAATCTTATATTATGGGCCTGGTAAGACACTTGAATGTATGTTTCGGATTCATTCCCCAATCGAACCAGTCTCAGTATATCCTTTTCCAGCCTCAGTCGGCCAAGCCCTCAACCACAAGTTTTGCAACTACGGATCCACTGTAATCCCCCCCTCGGCGACATGGAGATCCTTTCCTCGATTCATTCTTGGAGCTGTCATGTTGATACTTGGCATCATCCCATCATTGAAGTACTCGATTGATATGTATAGGATGACGAAGACCTGGCAAAGCAACCAGCCTATAAAGTTGCTGGTTCAGGAGGGAGCCGTTTATTTTGCCGTGTGGGTCTTTTCGGCATAATTTTCCGTAGCGTTGCTAACCATCTGTCTTGTCTTCCTAAACCAGAAATCTGCTGTTCAACATCGTCAATGCTCTCACACCAAACAATACAGACCTCTGGATCTTCATCGACTCTTTTAGTTACGCAGTTGCATGCGCTATTATGCCACGATTCATCATTAGTATCCGGGCACTTTATGACCGTAGTCAACGGAGCGGATACTACGCACTCGACACAGGGTTCGGCATCACAACATGATATGTTGACCATCAAGATACGGGGGGCCTGTGACTCTACCTTTAGGGATACTATGATCCAGAAATAGGAGGCGATACGGAAAACTCAAAAAGTATGGACGTGTGTAAGGGTTGCAAGGGCATTTCGGAACTGGGTAGATCTGGATGAAGATTAGTAGTGGACTTGTTCTGTAAACGCTTCTCCTTCAGCAGTATCAACTTTGATTCTGCAACATATATACGTACTCCTGCATTACGCAATCGCAATCGAGTAGACCACCATCCAAGTGACATTGTTAGGTCGGATATCGGGCCAACCCGCGTGACCGGTTACATAATGCTACCTTCACGTGTGCTCTGTTCCGACCTGCCACGCTGAAACGCACTCGAGTTCCACAACGCCCTGCCCTGCCCTTCAAGCCTTGTGCCCATACGGAACGGAACGGCTTGATTCGTCGACCATATGATGGGATATGTGGTACTACTAGGCCACATGATGATACCGGGTCATATAGCATCATTGTGATCAATGTGATGGAAAGTAGAGCAGGTGATTTGAACTGCAGGCGCCACACCGAGTTTGGCTGCGCCGCAGCTTGTCAGTTTTTTTTCGTTATTGCGGGCTTACGAGACCGTACTGCGGTACATATACTTTTACACCATCCAGACGTCTTTACTCGCAGCCCTCCTTTTCACCCTCTCATGGATCCGTTCAAACCCGGAACGCATTCTGATTCTTCCACAAGCCTTGAGAAGGGCTGCTTGGAGGCTCAACCTTTGCAGACAGAAGTATATGAACAGCCTGCGCGAGCCAGTGGCATTCGATCGTCTGTGAAGCGTCACTGGATTGTCCTGGGTACCGTGGCACTAACATGGCTCGCCTTCTCGTACGGTACACGTGCCTTCTACGGACAACAACATCACGAATTATGGGTATGTAGCTAATTTCATACCTCACTTTCTCCAGCTGGTACATATCTGATGTTTTTCGTAGCGTTGGGCAGGCAACAAGGCCGGCGACTCGCTACCACCGGCGGACACAACGGATGATCATCTTGAGTGCGTTGAGAAGACCAATTGGATCACTCGTTACGATCCGCCAACGTGGACGGATGAATATCCCTACGGAGCCGAGACCAATTTCTCCCTCCCGCTCGATTCAGACGCACTCTACCTTATTTCTCAGGGCCTGTTCCAGCATGGTCTAGTCAACATCAGACAATCCACAGAAGTTGCAGATACGGTGGACGTCCGCGTCCGAGTCGCTTATCACGATGTCCATTTACTCGCGCTTGCTACAGTCTGCCCACTCGAAGGGGCAGATAGTGAGTACGGCGTCGGCATTTTTGTACGTTGATACCTGATATCATTTGATATCATTTGTTGATCGATCTCTCTAGACTCCTAAACTGGGACGTTATCCCTTGAGCAGGCCTCACCACCAACCCAGAGATCAGCTTGAATTCGATGTGACTGTCACCCTACCCTTAGGAAGCGAAGGTCCTCTGCTTCTAAGGAAACTCGAGACAAGATTGTCGGATTATAGTCAAAGCGTATCGGACCTACAAGAATCGGTTCTTTTCGATGAGATCTCTCTCGGGTCTCTCAATGGCCGACTGACTGTTGAGGTATGGGGTACGATAAACATACCATTGCCTTTATCCTCTAATGTTCGCAACAGTCCGCCACGTTTGGGGTTGGCCAATTCTCGTTGATGAACGGCGCAATCGAGGGTCAATTCAATGCCCGATCCTCCCTCGACTTGCACACGCTCAACGGTCGCATCGCACCGACGGTGAACCTGGTGCACCGCGAAAACTCATATTTCCCTAATCTCACAATGCATACCACAAACGGGTAAGCGCACCAATTCCTTTCTTCTGCGTATTCTACCGTGCAGGGACTGAGCGTTCGGTTGTAGACGAATCGATGCCGAGGTCACGCTTACCTCGGAAACGTTGATCGGTGGCGAGTTCGAGGTCAATGCAGAGTCAACTCATGGGAGAATTGGATTAAAGTTTGTCGAAACTCCTGTTGAATCTATCTTGCGATGCCGGGCCGAAACGACCGTGGGCAAGATAGAACTCGAGCTCGACAGCGCATTTGAGGGCAGTTATTCCCTTCGAACTTTCTTGGGATCGAAGCGCGTATCGGAAAGCGGAGTGGAGGACCCTGCGGGAAGAGGGCGTCATCGTGTCGTCACCCAGAATGCGGCGGGCGGACAAGTAGAGGGAGTGGTTAAGTGGGTAGAGAAGGATGGCAGCGTATCTGAAAGCGAGGGATACGTTATCATAAAGACAGTTACTGCGTCCATCGGTCTCGTCATTTGATAGACTTCTCTTGTATCGTCGTTGTAAGCTGTAAGTAGCAAAATCTACGGTATGGTTTGGTCTTTAGATATATTGCACTGCCACTGAGTCAAGGAGCGCTGCGCTTACTAGACTTTCCTCAGTTACATACCAACGAGCAGAACGTCGCGGACGACGCCGCCCTCATACCGACCACAATGGTAACACACGCTCGCCAAGCCCTTCGTTCTCTCCTTACGCACTTTCACAGCTTCCGCTATCACTACTCACCGCAGCCCAGAACAAGCCGATGGTGAGCCCCTCTGTCTGACGGTGCCGATCGCGCGCATTTTCAAGAGAAAACGAACGAATTCAGCTGACGCCCGCCCAAAGCTTGTAGAACTAAAAAATGGAGAGACGTTCAACGGCCATCTCGTCAACTGCGACAACTTTATGAACATCACCCTTCGCGAAGTATATCAGACGAGCACGGATGGCGATCGATTTTGGAAGCTAAAGGAATGCTACATTCGAGGCAGCACGGTGAGCCCGTGCTCTGTTTTTCCATCACTGAAGATCATCGATCTCGGGTCTCTCTCTTTTTTTCTTCTTTGTTAGATAAAATATTTGCGCGTACCAGACACCCTCCTGGACGCGGTCAAGGAAGAGCAGGCACGGGCACGAGAAGCCGGGCGGAGCGCACGGGGCGCAGGTCCCGGTCCCAGAGGTACGCCTTCCCGCCTGCTCACTTTCCCCCCTTTCACGTTCTTTCTCCGTCGCGCTTGTTTTTTTTGGTTGTAATAACCGTTCCCCCATGGTGTCTCCTCTTCCGGCCCTGTTTTCCCCGTCACTAACGATACGGTCTTCGCCGCACTCCACCCACGTTCACGCGACATACAGGCGGACGCGGTGCACCGGCGAGAGGTGGGCCGTTTGAACCCTTCTTCTTTTTCACTTTCACGTCCGCTCAACACACGTTCTTCCTCCTTCAGGTCGTGGAAATACCCGAGGCACGGGTCCACGTGGAACCCGGGGTAGAGGCAGGGGGTGATCTGAACATCACTGCGCAGCGCAGTCCATCGCATACTTTTTTTTTTTGATTCTTTTTTTTTTTTTGATTCTTTACGATATCCCCTCTTCATCACATCGCATGCCGCTTGTTCGTGCTCGCATCCAGTACGCGTGATCAGTTGCGCCTCCGGAATGCTATACATTGCTTCATGCTTGCGCGCACGCGTTAGTCATCGCCTGGATTGGAGCCATTCTGCATCAGTTGTGGTTTGATTTATTGTTCTGAAGAAGAAGAAAATGTCGAAACCGAAAAATGGATCGCACTCGCACTCGGCTGCGAATGCAGCCGCTCCGTCGAGCCTATTCTGGATCGGCGGATTCAACGTCCAGGTCTCTGAGACGTTGTCGATCGGTTACCTGGCCCTCGAACACGATCAGATATCGGATTGTTCTGCCCTTGGAAACGTATTGCCGGGCGCTGTATCATCCGGGGGTTATGTATTTGCCCGTTTCGATAATTCCCACGGCGGATAAAAATAAGTTGTCAATGACAATGAGATGGCCAAGTAACTTCTTGTAACGTCAGAATGTGGAACACGGAAGGCGCGTACCTCGTCGTGTGGTGGGGAGCCATACGATGGTTATGAGCAGGCACTAGATGACGTGATGATATTCATGAAGGTATTTACTGAGTATACATTAAGATATTGGAATACCCCCTGGAGGTACTGTTTTCAACGCCATACGATCCCAATCTGCAGCTGTTAGACGTTGGTCAGTACTATGACATCTAGGGCAACACGAGAGACCTACTATTCCTGAAAACATTATTGCCCCACCAATTAATATTGATACCACCGTTCGGGAACTGCATTGCAAAATGGGTTCAGCACTGACTGTATTCTTAGCTATACTCACCGATAGTGTAAAGAAAATTACAATGGCTGCTAGAACGGTACCTGAAGCATCAAGTCATCAGAGCAATGTTGCGAAGAGCGGTAGAAAAAACGAGCTTACCGCTATCTAAAGCAGCGCTAGTGACGTAATTGAATTTGCTCCACCATGCAAAGTTCCGCTTGCGGACGAGGTACTGGAATATGAACCCGGTCGCGAACCATGCAGAATAATTGATACCACCAGCAGGTGGTATATATGACACCCCGCTGATAACCACCGGGGTGCTCACGAACTTGAGGAACGAGTTCGGATATCGTCGTTGCCAGAGCCAGAAAGGTAAAGGTAAGAAAGCACCCGCGATTATCGCATACAGCTCAGGTTGGTACAGCGAACCGGGACCAAACTGACGTTTAGGTCCGATGAGACCCCTTGAAACAAGTAAAATGAGCATGACTCAGAGAACGATAGCCACACGCACCAAACCGCCGACGCCGTAAAATACACTTGATTGTGTGGGCAAGTAAGATCACTCGCTTGATTGGCAGTGCATATGTCCTTGATGTTGTGAAACATCCATTGCTTTACGCCAACCTGTATAAGCGAAGCAAACAGCGTCCCAACAGCCTGTACTGTAACACGGCTTGAGATTCAATAGGCTCTCCGGAAACTACAAAACAACACACCCATGAATGTCGACCGCGGAGGTACTTTGACATAATGGCCCAGCTTCAAGTCCTGAACGAACGAAGTCGCCTCAGACAGGGTCTGTACTGCATAAGCTTTGAAGATCTGGCAGGATCGTCAGTAATGGTAAATGAAATGAAGCACGCGATCCTCTATGTACCATGTTTGCAATGGGGTTGCCAGGTAGAAGCACACCCGGAATGATCTGAGCTAGTAGATTCAGCGATATCTGCAGAATATCTTAGCTCTAGTCACGTCGAGAATGTGTAACTTTACCCCTTGGCCGGTCATTGCATAGATAAACCCTGAAGGCAACACGTATATTATCGGCAAGATGGCAGACAACAATAATGCCCAGATAGGCACAGAAGTGTGCCAAACCTGATGAAACAGAATGAAGAAGAGAGGAACAGAAGAAGCGCACTTCTACTTACCTCGACGATGACCACCATCATGAAGAAAAAGCCTACGAAAAACACCACGTACCACCAATCTGGTACTTCGAGGTAGTTGCGCATCAGCTTTGCGTGGATATCATCCGGTTCTACGCGAATCTTCTTCATCCCCTTTATCACACTTCGGCCATGATACAAGACGGTGTGAACTAGCACATTAGTCGAGAGCGCAAACGCGAGGATGTAGGTCATGGCATAAGTTGCCGGCAAGTATAACGGGGAATATTCGTTGTAGGCGGTGACGTTGAACCGGTTTGAACTGTCTACTATGCGAGAAACGTTATAGTATTGCCCGAAACGGTCATATGGGAAATCGTTGTTGATGGGGAAGTATGCCAGGTTCCAAGTCTGTGGAACAAAATGTGAGTATGGAATCTTCAAGGAAAGGATGAGCCAATACGTTTGTGTAATACATCAACGGCGTGATGATCCAGAAAAAGAGCACGAAACCAACAAATATATGTACTTCGGCCCACCACGGATACATCAGTGGACTGCCGATCCAGGCAATTTGAGACCAGTCAAAGGTGAGGACACTCATCCCTAACCCGGAACTAACACCAAACAGATGATTGACTGGGATATTGTTTGGGAAGATCCAACAAAGCCACGAAAACACCGAAAGAGCCTGGAAGAGGTAGCCTTGTCGAAGATGAGAATTTTTTTACAATCACAAACGAACGATAACTCACCAGGTATGAAGAAAAAGAAGAAGGAGCCCGTCAAGACAATAAGGAAATATCTATAGCGGCTAATACCTCCAGGAACTTCGTCGTCTTCCGCATGCAGAGTGTTTAGGAGCGTGCACGTCACAAGATTTTGGGGCCAAACCATACCAGCGGGCCACACAAGGAATCGTCTGCACATACCAGCAAGACCGAAACCTGTGAGCTGTGTGGCAATGACAAGGAGCGCACTAAACCAATAGTCGACTGGAATGTGGTAGAAGAGCTGGGTCACGACGATGGCATTGAGAGCGTATGGCGGACCAATGGCCACGTTTGCCATGATGTAGACGAGAACGTGCTCTTTGATATTCCAAGGGCCAGGGTTGAGAGAAAACTCGAGACCACCTAGCCATCGAGGAAGTCGATAAGTCGTGATTGGGAGTATGAAGGCGAAGAATTTTCCGATCGGATAACTCATGATCAGAAGTGCCAGAGGCGAAACACTCGGGGCCGGTTGCCGAAAGTTGAAGAAGACATTCAATGATCTGCGAAAACTAAGAACCGGCTAAAATATGTGGTAGATGGACTAACCCTCCGATCATGCAAAGCACGAGGCCTATGACCCACATACGGATAGTCATGACTGGCATCTCTGGGTCATCGATGTTGGAGACAGAAGCGCGGACCTCTGGGAAGGGGCTGTCCTCTTCGTCGTTCACAGCATCGAAGTCAAACTCCATCCTAGACGCAATGGTGAGGGGAGGAGAAAAAGTAGGAGGGAGGGAACACACTTGATGGAACCGTCTCTGCTGTCTTCCTCGAGCATGCTCGGGGTGAGCTCGAGAGTTGCGGTATCATCAGCAATAGTGGAAGACAAATTGCGCTTTCGACGGGATGTATGAAAGGTGTCGATTTCGAGGGTTTTCTCTGGGGGACTGGAGAGAAGGTCTACGTGAATTTCCCGTGAACTAATTGCACTGGTTCTGGAAGGACGAGTTTCTGTTGTAGCAGCACGGGCGGTGCTGAGCTTTCGCATGCGATACGGGTCACTGCCTGCATGCTGTGATATGGTCGAAGGGGGGCTCTCTACAGGTAGATTGGATATGGGGGAAGAGAAAAGACCGGAAGGCCCGGCTATGTCAGCGGGAAAACGTGCATAAGGATCGAAGGCCGGGGATGGATATGTGACTGGGGGTATTTCTTGAGGTAGTGTATGGGCGAAAAGATGGGTGTATGAGGGTGCGGCGTCGACAAGTCCCTGGGGAGGACGGGGCTTGCTCGCGGCTATTTGTTGGTCTGCGGTGGAGGGTGGGAGAAAGGCAAAAAGGTTCTCAGCGTCGCTTTCGTCTTCGTCGTCCTCCTCGAAGTAGGTATTCTGGGGAGGATGGTGGGGTTGCTCGAACGCGCCGCGGGACGTGAGCTGACGACGGCCGGAAGTGACGGGGCGCGAGGCACCAGCCGAAGAAGAGGGTCTGCGCGCCATCGTTCTTGGGAGGAGGTGCGGTGAATGGTATCGCTGCGGGCGTCGTGGAGAACGGCGCGGGGGGACGCCAGAGAGTCGGTGGAGGGAAGGATAGGAAAGGGGAGAGAGAAAGGCTCGTGCGGTGGGAGGAGACAGCTAAGGATTTGCGGTCGACCAATCACATCGTTCAGGCACATCAATGACCAGTTCCTTAGTTTTTTTTTTCTTCGCTTTTTTTAAGAAAATCCTTTTCGGGGTTAGCTTCAGTTGATATTTCGAGGCGGTCGGACGTGCCATCAGCCCTGTAACCTGAAACACTGGTAGAGCGAGAGAGAGGCACGCAAGGTCCGTTGAAGCTGTGTGCCTGGAGAAAGAAAGGAGGCAGACTGCACAGTGATATCATGCCTTCTTTTCATTATTATCGCTTCATGCCTCTTCAACTTATTCCATTGCCCTCTGCAGGGGCGCTGGTTCGCGGGGATCACTCCCATCGCACCATTTTCTCGTGTCGTCTAACTACACCGTCAGTCAACAACCACGCCCTTGTTCCTAATTACTGTACACCTAGGCTTCACCACACCGTACATACGTCGAATCGTCATCTGAGCCGGGTCGACCCCCGTTTGCGATCCTGCCGTCTCTGGCCCTGATCCATAATCTGTGCCTCGCCCCCCCCGCCGCCGCGTCAATCCAACTCCCTGCTCAATTCCCTTTTTCCGCAACTTCGCCGCAAGTGCCGCAATTATCCACCGTCTTCCCTCGATCGAAAACCACCGAGGGAATTTTCATTTTGCGTGCCCTCAAGTTTCCAGAAACCCAGCTTTTTTAGATCAGCACATCCACCGACCACTCCTTAACGAGACTGATCAACGCCAGCCGCCAGTTCACTCTACTCTTGCTACTTTTCACACTTTGCGCAGCGCCCCAGTACGTCCAATAGCGCAATGAAACAAACCTCCTCTTTGCACAGCCGCAACTGAGCTTCTTGCTCTTATCTCGGCCATTGCCAGGGCCTCGGAAGGCGGTACATGCGCGTTCCACTCTGTCCAGGCCTTCCCGCGAGCATTTTCGATTCTTCCCTGTGGCTGCTGTCCACTCAAGGAACGCGTGCCTTCTACTTGCGTCAAATTCAACAGACCCTCGCATCGTTGGCATGAAACAAAATACGTACTACCAGCCTGGAGACTGTCCAACACAGCATACCTTCTTCCCCCCGGCCCGAGGGCCATCGAATTCGCGGCTCGCCAACATAATTGCCGTTCATTTTCTCGCCGTGCACCGTGTCAGGGGCGAACCCCTGACGGCGGCCGTGCTGCACCTCATCAAACGCGTGTTTTCTGGAAGATCGGCAGGCAACAGCGAGCCATTATACCAAATCTTTAACGCGTTTCGCTCCTCCGCTCAATGACCTCCCACCAACAGGGATTCGCCCAGCGATTCCAGGTTACGTTCAAGCAACAACCTCCATCCTACAGCCTTCTGGTAATCCCGTATCTGCAGAATCAATGGTGCTCGGCCCAACTCGGAGCTATGGATGCATGGCCAACTTGCAACTCGTGGAACGGCCAGGCGAAAGGTGCATTGTACACAGCCAATAATCTAGGCACCAGGGACAGGAAGCCGCTTCTTCGGGTTCGAGGTTCCCCATTCTAGTTCTGTCAGCCTTTGGCAGGCATTGACGTGCAGACGGAACGAAAAATCAGGCCTATCAGGCTCTATTGAGTCATATGTCAAATGATCCACCTTGGCGCATTGCAACCATTAGCCAAAAATAACTGATATCATAGTTTCATCTTGAGCTCTCATAGAATCTTTCGCAGACACCATGGCGTGTGTTGTGGATATCGATCCCACATTCATCAGATGAGGCGAATAGTGTCGTTACTATCTCCACGGACTCCTCTCAGCTGCAATCGCTCGGAGATATCAGCGCCGACAATCACGTATCTGGAAGTGTAATAAAATCCCTGTAAGGCCGGCTGTCAGCTCTATAAGGAAATCTTCGTATGGCGTGAACAGAACTACAGTACTCATGTACTACAGCGGATGAACTACCACCGGAGTTGACGAGGTGAGTTTCAACCACCGTTGCTCAAGTTCATTGAGAAGCACCATTCACACACTTCCGTCCCTAAAATCCTAAGTTCGCGTCCGTTTGCATGCTCGCCAGCGAGATCAGGACACAGAACGGAATTTTTCAATTTAAGCAAACGCCACCGCAGCAGCCGAGAATTGGCACTACGCCCAGTTACGAAATAGGCAAAGGTGAGCGTTTGAACGCTAGCTTTTCTACCTTACAATTTTGAATATAACCCTCTTTCGCCGCCACTGTGGCGAACACCTGCTATATCGATCGTGCCGACGGATCAAGAAGCATCAAATGCGATCCTCCCAATGACGGCCTTCCAGTCTGAGGGCAACGCCGGTCTCGTAAGACAGTAAAATGGCCCTTGGTCACGGTGGACCTCTGGATCCTCGCTGAGCCGTCTGGTTGATCAAGTCAACCACCGTTAATATGGCACTGCACGAGCCACGGAGATTCTAGCTCCATTCAATTGCTTCAAGCGGATCCACCGAGTATCTCGGGATACAGTACATGTCAACTGTCATTCGTAGACGTACAGTCATTTATGGCGTTAAATACATTCTTGTGGAACGTCGTAGGGGCTCTTTCCGAAAAAGAAGTTCCTTAAGATACCCTGAAAAAGAAGGTACTGGCAGGTAGCATTTCATCATACCCACGCGCACCGCTGACCGTTAATCTAGCCTGGAAAATGCTTTTGATGTGCCTCCTGTGGCGCTTAAGAATGCTTATTCATGTATTCTAGAGTCCCAAACGTTACTGTCATCTGGACCGTCAAGTATAGGCAGAGCCCTTGAGGACGATCCTAAGTGGGGAGAGAAATAAACAGGCCTTGTGGGTGCGTCTTTAGTTTGATCAAGCATGCTCACTACTTATCAGTCATTTCAGAGTCGCAATCATCCGATTGTATCTGAAATGCAGACCACAACAGATGTCGAATGAATCAGCTGGTACTAGCGTCGAGCTAAACCCGAACTAAGTGGGTTCCCACAAACACTCTAGTATTGTTGGTTCCATTGGCAGATCGCGATTGCGACACCTTCAGGCCGCTGGTCAACTGCGCTACACTTATCATATCAGAAAGCGAGACTCTACGAAATGGGGAAATTATATCGTTCCGCTGGCGGCTCGTGCTAGGATATCCTTGTCGCTACCGGGTCGGCTAAACCCACAAAGCGCAGTTGCGGCTGCGGAGGGAGGCATCATGACTGATTGCATTGTAGGTCCATTCGCCGTTTCCTGTTCCTACAATGTGCACCACATGGTAAGCAATCGGCTAATTGGACTTTACCAGATGAGTCGAGTCTGTTTCTACATAGAATCATTCGACTGCTACGTTAAAAAAATACGCCGGCGCTGCCGCTTACATAACACTTTATATTATTTCGTAGCCTCCGTGTTGTATCTTGTCCGCTATCACGAATAACATCTGCCGCGTCGTCACGCCTCACCCGCAAGTTGCGCTCCCGGCACACGACTTTTCAACAGAGTCATCGTCTTTAACACGGCGGAGGACATCCAGCATGGATGGACCCCATCATTTTAGCGCCGGATCCCGGACCGAGCTTCAAGCTTTACTAGGTACGCTCTCACATGTTCTCAGTGATAAATTTATTAATTTATAAACATGGAATAAATTGAAAACTTGCCAATCACCATGAGAACAGTGGACGGCTCTCGACAAACTCCTCGACACCTTGAATTGCGACATGGCGTGTGCATGCCTCGGTCTCGAATGGGACATTCACATCCAATTGTTCTGCTCAGGCCGAGCTGCTGTAGACTTTTATGAAAGTCGTGCTTCTGGGTTTCATAACGTCGAAGAACGCACTAGAACACATCCCGTGATGGTCGCGGTCGCGCAACGCAGATGCGACCAAACGCCGCACATATTACCTCTCATGTCGTTCGACTAGGAAGCTGTTGTATCCCCATTTCCCCCTTTCCGAGACGCAATTGAAACAATGTGACGTAAGGTCTGCAAGTGTTCGGACGACGGCCAAACCGCCCCGCCCACCCCTCTAGTCCCGTAGGTGAATTGACTCGATTCCGGTGATTCAGGTACTTACCTGAGCAACATAACACAACTCTCTCAAAAACCGATGATGCGTTTTGTTCGCGAAAGCGTTTGGCCTCACAAGCGGTAGAACACAGACGAATTGGAAGACGACTTTGTCAATTGTCAAGGTCTGGTCGATCAACTCCGCGGTGATGCGGTGTCCCAAGTCGGAGTCCAGCATGCAAGGCCGCCACAACCTACACGACCCACCCGAGACCGACGTTCTTCGCTCGCTATGCGACCATCTTTGGTGACTTGTTGCGCCCGCTAGAATTTACATGTCCATTAGTTCCGATCGTACTTGCCGCTCACCACGGCAACGCCCCTCTTCATTACGTGATGAGCGCCGAATCGATGTTCGCCTGAACCAATCAATTCTGCTTCATAGATGGCCTGATAACGGTGGTTTTCCTTAATCGCTGATAAAATGCTTTACATAGATAAACAATATACCCGAGCGGTCGAGGCCCCCCGCCTCCCCGGGTAATGATCCGTGATAAGGTTTACCCGACGTCAAGTTTGCAGCTCCGGGGTTGGCAGCCTTCGTCGGTATCGTGGCATGCCCAACCTTACCAACCTACAACAAAGTTTTCCCCTCGTAATGATTGCCACTTCAAAGTTGCATCTCGGATAGCGACCTTGACTACCATCACTATGTTTTCGAGTCTCCTGGTAACTCTTGACTACGCGGTTCGACAATTAAACTTTGTTGATCCGAGCTTCGACCAATATGTCGCTCAACAGTCTAGACCACTGATTCGAATGGATTAAAGACTTGGATGATCGTGAGTATCACAGTCGTACAGAAAGGGATATACATGGTGAGAATGATACAGTGGGTATACTAGGAAGGAAGGAAGACAACAAACAACAGTGAGGAGTCGCGATGATAATAATGGAATGATAAAAAGATGATTAAAGGAGTATGAGCGTAATGAAGGTCGGAGATATATGTGAGAATGAATGGAGAGATAAACGCAGTAACTGTCAGTTCAAACTCTCGATTTTGAGCGGGAACGGGTGAGGGCGTTGCCTAGCCGTTTGAGCGTCCCGCTGGCGCTGGATTTCGACGACGATGATTTCGACGAATCAGAAAGGACGGATGGGGAATCTAAAGAGGAGTTTCTGGTCTCGTCGTTGCGTCTTTGTGAGGGTACTGGGAAGTAATGTACGGATTCGCCCGGGTTGGAGACTCGAAGTAGACGGGAATCCAAGTCAGCGAGCACGGACTGCTGATAGCTCGTCTCCAGCTTATGGGGTTTGGGCTTCTTGAGGTGTTCGGGAAGTGGTGGGACAGGAGGGATCTAAGTCGAAAGGTAAGTACAAGCCATGCGGACCAGCACTGTCAATCTACGAACCGACGATTTGTGCCCAGTTCTGCTCCATCTGATGGACATGTTCTCGTCCCAGTCGTGGTAAGGATCTTCGTCACTCATTGCGGTTCTATCATACATTGCGGTGCGCTTCCGTATGCGGGGCTGCAGGGGCTGTAAGATAGGAACGGGAACAGCGTCATGTGTGGCCTCGGAATAACACATTTCCGAGTAGGATTCGGCGGGTGATAGAAGCGTCATTTGATCAAGGCAATCCAAACATGATGGATCAAACTCGACGTTTTTGAGAGACCGGCGAAGGACCTTGAGAGAGACAGTGCAAGTTTCTGAACGATCATCCTCCTCTGGGCACGGGGGCAGCTCGTAGTCCCGCGGCCGGAACGTCGGCCGTATGGGTGTCGGAAGGAGCTTCCAGCCTTGCGAATCTGAAGCAGAATATGCACGGCGCCTTGCCATACTGGACGACGAATTTTGCTGCGAGACAGTTAGTTCGTGTGAAGTGGAATAACGAACAACGCACAGCAGTGAGGAAAGTGTCGTCAACACTTGGGGATATTGGAGTGCTCAGGGGAACATGGGTCCTCGCATACTTGTCACGAGGAGTGCACTTGTCAACGAGGAGCCTCGGAGGACTGAGCATTGGGTTGGAATGTACGGAGACGTGTCAGGAAATTTCATTGTTATCCCCACTGCGCCTTTATGCGAATGACCAAAGTGCGGCGCTCATACGGCAGTAAATGGAGCAATTGTGACGCACCTCAAACGTAAATTGCCCAAAACAGATTCCCGTAACGCTGTGTTCAGTCGATCTATGGATTAGTACCTCTCATCCAACATATTATGTCGAGCTGACCCAGGCTCATTTCGCTTCAATTCGACTGTCATACCAACGACTTGCCACCGAGAAGAATCATACATAGGGCATCATGGCGGGTATAGATGGATATAGAAGAATCTCGAGTAAGCAGTACTTCCTGTCGAGTGTTATGAAAAGGGATGCCCGGCACCTTGGCAACGACGAAGTCGCTCCGTGTTCCAAACCACCTCCATAACGCCCTCCATCGGAAACTATGAGAGCTCGCTTTTACGGCGCAGTTTGCGTGCAAAGTCCTTCGCTCGATCTAATAGATCAAACTGATGTGTCTGAGTGCCCACAGTAACTGCACGCGGCCGCGATGTGCTTGAAGCGTACGCCACCGACATTTGCAAGCCGGGAGAAATGCCGGACGACTCTGTGGTGGTCTCGACAGACACGTCAATGACCAAGTTCTTATCACCAGAAACGTAATCGAGTGATGACTGTGCACGTGTCAGCCGCCGTGGCAATAACGCGCCTACCGTCTTCGGAAGAGTTTGACGGCCTGTTATCCTCTCAACTCGGATCTCATGTGGTTCATCGCCGCGTCGCGTCTCTTCTGAATTCCCCGACACCAATGAATCGACACTTCGTGGCTGCAAGTCTTCGCTCTGGATCGCATCGAAAATCATGAGGATAATGACAGCTTACATTGGCAAGAGTGTGATATAACGTTGACTTGGATGCTGCGGCAGCCAGAGGTGAAGGTGCCAGATTTCGTGGTCCGTCTTCCTTTTGTTCGTCCTGCTGGGAGTAAGAAATGCGAAAACTCTCAGGACATAGTTTCTACCTTGCCAAATTGGCTAACCGAGACCCCTCGCCTCTTAGGCCGCGTTTCTGAAGGCTCCGCGAAGTCCCTTTGAGGCAGCTCAGGTCCGTCGAGTGCTCGGCGCTCACTCGCCTCCTCTACTCTTCTGAATTTCTGAACACCAGCTTAGTACATGAAAGAGAATATCCGAGTCGCACGCACCTCCTCGAGCAGCTCAAGCGAGTTTGCCATGGTTGAAGGGTGGAGTGCAGAGTTGCGTCAGACGAGTGGTCCCGAAGTTCTTTAGTCCACACGGCGCACGCAGCGTGCGAGCGATGTGTAGGTCCAATTATCACGGCCTGCGAGCGGTGTGTCTAACGTTTCAGATAGAAAAAGGATACAAGGAAAATCCACTTGCCAGTCGCAAAAAGCTGAAACTTGCATTTGATTTCATATAGCTGGATATGCCTTCGACGAGCGCGGGCATGTGGACAGCGGTTACACTGCCACAACATTGTGGCTTGTTTCATATCCACTCCTGCCAGGATGGTCGACGATGATGTTGAGAAAGACGAGCAATTCTACATGAGCCTGGTGACTATCCAGGCAAGCAAACGTGCTCTTGGTAACAATATTTCTGGTTTAAAACGAAGACACAGGTAGAGAACTGTCTTTTCAGGGTCCCTCGACAAAAGCTGGAATCTCAGTCAAAGATCTTCCGAGATATGTTCTCTCTCCCTGTATCCGACGACGTGGAGGGATCAAGTGACAAAAATCCTATTCGTCTGGATGGGATCAAGAAGGATGAATTCAAGCGCTTTCTCGAGGTTCTTTTGGGGTAAGTTGTTGACCCTTGTTCATGGACCCTTCACGATCCCCGATCAGGGATTACGAGGAGAGAACAAAAGGATGTCCAATCTTTGATCTGTGGTTTCCCGTCGTGAAATTATCATCGATGTGGGAATTTGACCAAGTCCACAATTATGCCATCGACAAGATGCCATACGCAGAAACCATCAGGGACCCAGCAGAGAAGGTTGCGCTTGCTGTTCAGTACAATATCCAACATTGGCTGGTTCCCGGACTGATGGAACTGGCAAGACGGAAGGAGCCGCTAGGGAACCGTGATTTTCACTTTCTCGGGCTAGAACTAACGTTGAAGGTGGCTGCCATCCGAGAGAGCCTGGAGGTTAATAACCGTGTTCTGGTTGCTGGTACACGAAACGCCACATCGGTGGACTTCACGCAGGTTATTAACTGCATGTTTAAACCTCAGGTCAATTACATGCTATTGCACACGACTGCCTAGCGTTGATATTCGCATTCTTACAGCCTAAGATTGCGGCTGGACCATAGACAAATCGTGTCGGTGCAAAGTGATGTCACTTACGTCCGCGCCAAGAGGCGGAGATGAGTTTACAAGTAATCTAGGATTGTAACGTTCAGCTGTGGCATTCGGAATGAAACGGAACCATAGGGCAGAACGCACGCTCCTAGCACATGGTCATGAGTTTGGTGACCAGCCGCTGGCGTATCGCTGACGCGAACCCTTGTCACGGTTAGGGCAAGGGGTAGTATTGCCGCTTTGCAACGCAGCCCCAAGATGATGATATGTATGTTGCATGCAGGTGTTCGCGTGTACTAGTGATAGATCTATAATGGGTCTATCACATTGATGACACCGTGATCCCAGGCATATAAATGAAGCGATGAGTCAAAGTCCGGAGGTGCGACTACGGATTCTCGGATTACATAGGTGACGAAGGCCTCGTCGCTTGAGGTAAAAAATTGTAAAAGAATTGTACATACCTCATGTTGCGGCAGGTGCGGGCGATGTTCCCGTCAGCGAGCACGTTTACGCAAGGCTGGTGATGAGGGAATACAAAAGGGGGATCGGAAGAAGATGGGAAACGTGTAGCCAACACGTGTCGCGAACTTGATTGCCAACACTGGAATATTCAGGCAACGTATATCTAGATTTCCTTCGAAATTTTCCCTTCGAGCCGAATTCCACTTTCTTTCCACCGCCGTCTCTCCTCTCCCTCACAGAGTCCGTCATGGTTGGTCCAGACTCGTCGCACGGCGTATCTCGCGTCGTCCACCACAAGGACTTCTATCTGCGTGGAGGCGACATGACCGTCCTGGTGAGTGTCGACCCTTGTCACTGTCTCCCTCAGTGATTGCTAAATCTCTGTCTTCAGGTCGAAAACCATCTCTACCGGATACATAGCTACTTTTTCGAACGGGAATCCCTCTTCTTCCGCCAGAAATTCAACCCTGCGAACTCGGGTGACGACTCGGACCGCAATTCGAACTTGAATGACAGTAACCACTACACTCTCGAGGATGTCAAAAGTGAAGATTTCTCACGCTTCCTTTGGGTATTCTATAACCCGTAAGTGCACCGCTTCTGCTTTCTCTCTGCACCTGCTCACGACGAACAGTAAATATTCGGTTTACGATGCCCCGCTCGATACCTGGTTGAGCATTCTCAAGCTTGCCAATCGCTGGACGTTTGACAGCGTTAAGGAGTTGGCCGTTCGTGAACTTGAAAAAATCGAGATTGAGCCTGTAGAGAAGATTGCCATCTACCACGACAACACCATCAGTCGTCTCTACCTCATCCCCTCATATATTGCCGTCTGTAAGAGGGACAAGCATCTGTCTTTCACTGAGGGTATGAAGCTTGGAATGGAGACCGTCCTCCGCGTCGCCGAGGCGCGCGAGCGCTTGCGTCTGCAGGCGGCCGAAAGCGGTATTCGTACTCCTACCTTTGAGGACTTTGAGGATGGGGAAGTGGAGGTTCTGATACGGGAAATATTTAATCTCGGTTCTCGTCCTACTTCCCCTCGCTCTACTACTCCGGCCCACAATGGCACCAACGGTGCGGCCAATGGTACCATTAAGCTCGATCCAGCTCCTATTGCAAAGCCCCACGGTGGGTCGGCAACTCGAGCTAATGGTGGGTCGGCAACTGGTCCCAGAAGTTCTTCGGTTGACTCTATGCCTTCCTTCGCCTCTTACTTTGCTCAGGCACCGGTGCCAACAACCAAGCCAACAACGGCATCCACAACAGCGGGAACACGACCAACGGCACCTCAAAAGCCACAAACGGTCACACCCCCGGCAACAACACCTCAGGCAACGGTGCCGGTGGTTCATCCTCCACTTCCCCCATCCCCGTCGGACAAGCTAAAAGTGGCGGATCCAAGTAGTGCATCTTCATTGCTTTCCTCTAAGCCCGGAGGAGTGGGTGAGCCTTCATCTTTGGCGAGTCGTTTAGTTCTTGTGTTCTGACAGCCGCTCATTCTAAATTTACAGCAGGCAGAATCAAAGCCTTTTTCCCCTGATGTTTTGATTACCAAATCTGTTGTATCATCAAGTGATCATAGTAATGATGTAACTGTTGAATCTAAGGATAACGTGAATGATCCTGAAAAAGATGAATCGACCAAAGACACCGAGAACATGAGCGGGCGTTTGACACCCAGGGGGGGGAGAGGCAAGGTACCCATTATTGTGTCCAGCTTGCCCGACGGCTGTCTGACTTCTCAATCCGATCTAGCGAAGGCCTGCAGCAAGAGGAAGGGGGAACTGATCTATTCTTACCCTTTCGGGTGGTCGGGGCAAGGGTTCTTGTTCTGCCACCGCACCAAAAAGCACCATTCGTTTCACATTCGTACTAGCCTGGTGTTCTCAGTACGATTTCCCAAAATACGGTGTTGATTTGCTAGCGATGTCGCCGTGAGCTTGCTTTTTCGAACCGACGTGGCCCTCCTACGATCCACGGAAGCGAATCTCCTTACACTTACCCTTTGGGGTGAAGTGTGGGCAGCATGGCTAGTGTATCCGTGCACAGGAACAACGGCCCATGTGAGTCCAGGTCTTGTGTGCACTCCTGTGTGACAGATTTATCACCCCAAATCGCGGATCCGATTGCGATAAGATGTTTGTGGGTCCATAATGCTGTAGCCCACACAGCAACCTTACTGCGATACCGAGCTAAGAAGGAAGCCGGATCAGACAGCGTGAGACGACGGACGCAGAGCTAAGACCATCTTGAGAAAACAACCCAAACGAATCAGAATTCAACAAGACGAGTTGTCATGGTCGCGTAGATAAAAGGCGCTGGATTCCTCCAGCATCGTCCTGATACCCGCCCCGATCTCACCGACATGACTGACAACGGCGTTCGAAAGGCCAACCGACACGAAGAATTTTACATTCGAGATGGAAACATTTGTTTCCTTGTAGGTATCTCGTATCGATCATCCATCGTTGAATTTTGTGGCGCTCAGCTGAAATATTAGGTTGAACATACTCTCTTTCAAGTTCACCATTACTTTTTCGAACGAGAGTCGACGTATTTTCGAACGTGTTTGAATCCCCCCAGGGACGGCTCCCCCGCCAACCCTCATATCATCGAGGATGTCACCAGTGACGAATTTACTCAGCTTCTGCGAGTATGGTACAACCCGTAAGTATCATAATAAATTCACATACATCTTCACCCGGTATTGACTTGAGCCACCGAGACGCTATTCATTCTCCGAGCAGGGGCAGAAAGAATGGGTCACCATCCTGCGACTCACCTCAAAATGGGGCTTTGGCGAGATGCGGATGCTTGCCATTCGCCAGCTCGAAAATCTGAAGCTCGACCCCATCGAGAAGATCTTGTTATACAAAGAACACTCCGTCGACCAAAAGTTGATTATTCCTTCGTACGTATCGCTGTGCAGGAGACAGCAACACCTATCCGCCGAGGAAGGGAAGGCGTTGGGAATGGAGACCGTACTCAAGCTCGCTAGCGCGCGTGAGCAAGCGATCTCGACGGCTGCGCAACAGGGATCCAAGAATGCAACAACGGCAAGTGTCGCCGATCATGTCCTCGAAGGAATCATAGCCTCGTCGTTCGGGATTTTGACCTCCCACCTAGACGGTCAGACCGTCGGGGTGGCCGGTCAAACCATGAACAACGGTTGTCACGTTTTCAGCAACAACTCTCAGGAAGGTGTCGTCGATGGTGGGCAACAGGCGGTTCAGCAAGGGAAATCAGGAAAGAAGAACAAACCGAATGGTGCCTGATTGTGGTATGTGCACAGTAAGGACGACTTGTATGGTTTCCGCTCACGCGTACTTCTAGAAAAGTGTTGGCCGACCACGGTCTGTAATTCTATTCTATTTTATTTTATTTCAATGCTGGCAACTCACCAGTTTTGATTCTAGGGCATCATGAACGAGCCTCCGATGGCTATGTCCATTCGGTGATCTATACTTGTCCTTCGTCTGTCGCTGGGTTCGCATCGTCGAGTATCGTTAGTTGTAATACTGGTCTGAAATTACAATACCATTGGGTGCACGAAAATAAATCCTCCCGTCATCCGGTGTGAAGAATGTTTATGGACCGGGCAAGGTCATGGTTGACGTGGAGAGTCTCCGGAGTTGAGACACATCATTGGCGAGTAGCGTCGTTCTGGTAAGGCTTAGACCTTGCAATACCTTTATAATATTACACTGGAGGGCTCCAGGGATTCCTTACTGCTCAGCTCGGAACGGCGAATGGGTAGGAGGACGCAGATGCTACTAAACGGGAACATGGGAAAAGATGTCGGAGTTGTTCTGTTCATTCAACGTTGACATGTCACGGTGGACTCTTCGGACGTCCGTCCAGCTTCAAGTCTTCAGAGGTTCGAGTCTATCATCCTGACTTTTCACAACGAGGTCTTGGGTTTCAGCCAGCAGACAGCTCCAAGAGGGTGTCATGAAATTAGCTTTTTGTCAGCTCCCTTGACATTCACACTGGAACGATTTCATCAAGGAATCTGTCTTAAAGGGACATGAGCGCCCTCGTACTACGGTCAGAATTTCGGGCGTGTATTCCGCTTGAGCTCGGACTGATTACTACAGAGTAGAGTGGAATCCGATCCCCACCCCAGAGTATGATCAACTTGAGGCCACCGCGACTGGAATTGTCTATTCACCGACCGGATCGACACTCATCAGTATTCATATACAGAAACGTGCAATGCATCCAGGTCGCCGGAGTCTTCGGCCTTCGACTTCCCCCACGTGTGATAGACCTTCTGTGTTTCCCCCCTTTCGAGGCGTTGTCACGGCCCCCGAAGGAATCTGGTATGTGGATCACGAGCCATTTGCATCGGAATAGAATTCACAGAACTGAATTCTCGGATTGCTACGCCGGTAAAGAACAATACTTCCAGAGGTCGTGATATGGCATTGAACAATATAACAGATCTGGACGAACTACACTCACCCTGAGCTCCGCTATGCTACATAGTGCGCTTGCTTGTTCAGAGATATTCTCGTTCAAGTGCATGATGCGATGGATGAAGTTGCCCATCAATGCCTTTCCAACGGGGAATACGATGACGTGGCGGACTATCTTTGCAACGGTCCACTCGGAGTGCAGTGGATCGTTCCGCGACCGATTTGGGCTTCGATTTTTGGAGAAAGCTGCCGCGCTGTTCATGCATGACTCAAATCTGGCCACGTGGGATGTGAACTGCGGGGAGATCGCGTCTTCCGTTCTTTCTGGTCCATTACCAGCCATGCTTCCTTTTATGTCCCCGATTTCCGACTCAAGGTAGCTTGTTTGCGATGGGGATGTGGATCCGACCTAGACTTTCGCCGAGGTTTCCCTCAGATTGGAAACAATGCTATTATGATTACATGTTATAATAAATGATGAGTCGTCAGCACAGCCTGTCCTTTAATCACAGCATGAATGCAGCACGGTTCCGAAAAGGACAAATGAGTTTCCTGTGAACGGATGCCATGACATGATTTGTTGTTTCATCATCACACTAATATTACTCCTGAAACTGCTGTGCGCCCAGTGCTATGCCAGCATGCGCTCGCTAAGATGATCTTCGGTTGACCCAACAAAGTATGCACCGGAGTTCCGCGAACAAATATGAGCAAGGTCTTATCTCTGTTGTCTTCCGTACATGGAACGATGTGGGTCCTGGTTGCTGTAGCGGTCGAAACTTTGGCTGCGCAGCTGTACTAGGGCAACACGTGGACACCTCCTATCAAACAGTGGACCCACGCGAAGTTCGATCCTCACAGGATCTTTCATTCGTTCCTAATAACGACACCGGACCTGTCGCCCTAATGATAGATCTGTTTAGGAAGAAATGACTCGTGGCAGGGTATATAGATAGCGTCACAGTCGGTGCTACAATGCCCTTCTAATCTGCATTCGACCATCCTCACTCCCTTCATCCCCCTCTATCCACAAACAATGGGTGGCGGTCTTGGGCGAGTCGCTAACCACCCCGAGTACTATCTCAGCGATGGTAGTGTTTCATTTCTGGTACGTTCAATTGCACCCCCGATATCGATATCGCTCCTAGTTCGGCTCTCTGACTTGCACGCATTGCGCCTGGGGTTGCAGACAAGCGGCGTCCTCTTCCGCGTCCACCGCTCCTTCTTCGAGCGCGAATCAGAGGTCTTTCGCGAGTTATTCAAGAACGCAGAGAACGACAATCCCCCGTCGGGCACCGATGCCCGCCCATTCACGCTCGACGTCGCCCCGGATGAATTTAGCCAGTTTCTATGGGTGTGGTACGACAGGCGAGTCCGTCTGCTCTACTTCATGTGTCTGACATCGCTGATCGTCTCTGATCGGGACCGTTGCAGAGACTATTCCTACGGAAGACAGAGCAAAGAGAAATGGATGACCATCCTTCGTCTTGCGACAAGATGGGAATTCGAAAGGATCAGGGAGCTGGCGGTTCGGGAGCTCGAAGGCCTTGCACTCCCCCCCGCGGAGATGATATCGATCTACAATAACCACGGTATCAATGGCGAGCAAGTCATTTCATCTTTCGTAGAGCTTTGCAAGAGCCCAACATTGCCAACAGAGGCAGACGCACGCTTTCTCCAGATGGAAGCACTCATCAAAGTCATCCAGGCGCGCGAGGAAGCGCAGAACAAGGCAGCGGAGTTGGGCCACGAGAGCCCGACGAGTGCCTGTCTCGAAGACGAAGCTTTGAGAGAGATCGTCTCGAGACTTCTCAGCAACGGCAGCAAGGGCTTGGATTCTCGTCCTGGTGGTGGCCACTCCACAGGGTCGGGGGATCAAGCCCAGAACCCGAAGCCCGAGATAATGAACGACACGCCGATATTGAATATGCCGCAGATGCCAGATCGGACGACGAAGTTGGAGAATGGAACGTCGTCTCTTCAGGTAGGCGGATTTTGTATTAGCTGATGCCCACTTTCAAACAATTTCTTTCAGACGAGCCCAGAGAAGCAAGGGCAGGAAGCGAAGGTCGCGAAGCCGAACGGGAAGGTGGAGGAGGGGGAGAACAGCGGAGAAATCAAGAAGCTAGAGAAATCGAGACAGGAGAAGCAGAAGGAGGAGAAGGAGGAGAAGGAGAGACTCAAAAAGGAGAAGGAGGAGAAGGAGAAGGAGGAGAAGGAGAACGCGGAGAGACTCAAGAGGGAACTGAAGGCGCAGAGCAGACCTTCAAGGAAATAGGTAAATGCACGCTCTCGTGAACTTCACCACTGCTTGGCTGACTTTCCTGCAGTGAGGCAATTGGTTCCCTCTCCTTCTGGGCAGCTCAATCCCCTTCGGACGATTGAAGATGTTTATTCCCTTGTGACCTGTGTATCGCTCATTGCTTTTTTGTGGACGTAACTACGTTGAATGTACATTATGTTTCAATATTCATTACTGTTTCAATAGGAAACGACTCTGCATCTGAAAAAGAGGTCGGACTGGGACAAGGCGGGCAGCTTTGACGGTACATACCATTAATATTGTGCTTTGCACTATAACGCAGATGCGACTGTTACTGTCCACAAAAAAAGAGAGTTCGGCGACATGTCGACATGCAAACCAGCAGATGGACTCGCCTTCATGAACTTTTCTGGTCGTCGTTTGCCGCTTTCTTGCCCCAGACGACTTCTGACCACTTTATCGCTTCAGCGGTCCGTTTCTGCCCTTCCCCTCCTTGCCCATGTGATCGGGTGAGGTTTTTTAGTCTGGTTATTTCCTCGTCGGTGATCGGTGCGCCCGAGCGAAGTCGCTGTGTAAGGTCCTCTAGAATGGATACTTGTGCTTGGTACCGAGCCCGGTCTTCCCTCTCCGTATTTCTTTGCCAGAGCAGATGGATTGAGACGGAGGTCAGAGCAGTGGCATATAAGATGTGCGGCAAGTAGGGCATTGACATCGTCGATGGCAGTATGGAAACAAAGACTCTTATTCTATCAACTTGTAATACGGACAACATGTATCACTATCACGACTGTTTCTTTTTCTTCAACTTTGACGCATCAATCCAAAGACCATGAATGAAGAGGTGAAAACACACCTGGGCTTTCGTCTTCGTAGGAGCGGCCTTGGTCGTTTGGTGATATGGATCCAGAATTTCTTGAAGCGCTTCCTCTCGGGAGACGGGTTTTCCGTCAATCCGCACGCCCTCTGTGAGCAGAACGAACCCATCCTCCCGCCCGCCTGAGGGTGTCAGTCGAAGGATGGCATCCTGTTTATGACCAGCAAACCGATATGCGCTCCGTTCCAGCGTAAACTCGACCCGTGGATTGAACGGCGAGTAACTCTCTACCACGACTGTGTCCAGAGAGGGCAGCACCTTCCCCCGACGGTAGTTTCCCGGGACGGATCCAGGGAATAACCAGAGCTTCCGAACATGCGAACGTCTCAGGTTGATGAGCCGTAGGGCCACGACGGATCCGATGCCGACGTGGAAGCAGGCGAGAGCGAGGCGGTGGTTGGCAGGTCGAAGTTCTTTCTTCGGGAGTGCCCCTTCTGCGTCTCCAGGGACATCGTGTGTCCAGTATCTCCAGGCTAGAGCGACGCCTGCACCTCTGTGTATTTGTTGATCCTATGGGCAGAGAAGCATGGGGGAACGACGAACGTGAAGACGGCGTCCAGAAAGAGGAACAGCCAGTTTAATTTTACGGGTGCGGGTGCGCTGCACAGCTCGTAAAACGGCACGGCTGTGATTTTATCAAGAACCTGAGATTCTTGGGTTTTGAGCGCCTTCTTTGCGCCACTGAGCAGCGATATGTGACGACCATGCGGGGACTGCAAACGAACAAAGAACCGAAAGACCATTCGAGAAACCCGCTAGGTGACTTGTTTACTAATATCATGGAATCTCCCTTCACAGAGACTTGGCTTACGGGCCCTCAGAGCACCCGTTTCTTCACTCAGACGTACAGTCCCTCGGCCCAGGCCAAAGCCGTGGTCGTGTTCGTCCATGGCTTCGCAGAGCACATTGCCCGCTACGAGCGCATCTTCTCAACCTGGTCTTCACGCGGGATAGCCATCTTTGCTTACGACCAGCGCGGCTTCGGGAGGACCGCACAGGACGAACAGAACAAGAGCAAGGACAGTTCGTGGGCAAAGACGAGCTGGAAGGAGCAACTCGAAGACTTAGAATGGGCCGTTCAGCAGGCCAAGCAGCAGTTTTCCGGTCTGCCCGTATTTCTCTATGGTCATTCGATGGTGGGTTCTCGCGTTCTTCCCGCTCAACGCGCCTAACATACGATCATTAGGGTGGCGCGTTGGTCCTCGCGTTTCCTACTCGTACAGGCGCGCCACCTTCCAAGGAGACCGTAAAGGGCATCTCTGGAGTTATCTGTACCAGTCCCCTCCTTACGCCGGCGAAGCCTGCGCCCAAAGCAGTTCGTTGGATTGGAGAGAAAGCAGGTCGAATCGCTCCCTACTTCTTGATCCCTACTCCATTGGATGCCAAGGTACGCCATTGCATGTGATTGACGCGAGCGTTAGGATTGAAATAGACAGGCATTGACCCATGACAACGCGGTCAACGAAGCGTATTTGAAGGACCCGCTCATCAAACTGTCTGGTGCCCTCAGAGGGCTGAGCGACATGTTGAATGGCGTATGTTTTTTTCTTTGGTGTCGGCTCTAGGTGTGTTCACCCACTGTTTCCAGGGAGATGGGCTTCTGGCTAGGGATTATAAGGAATGGCCAACCCAATTGCCCGTTTGTACTTTCCGTTTCTTTGAAACTCTGTACTCAGCATTGGACAGATTCTATTGGTTCACGGTGCGGCAGACAAGGTAGATCTACACCTTCAGCTCGTTGCAGTTACTGACATCGTACTTTCAGATCACGTCACCCAATTCCAGCAAGAAATTCCATAAGCTCCTTCCTGCAGAAGATAAGACATTCTCGTCTTATGAGGTATGTTATTTTGCATTCTCCGGACAATGTCTTACCCCCCTTTATGAAGAATGGGTTCCACGAGTTGCACAATGAACCTGAAGGAGTAGGAGAAAAGTTGACCGAAGAGTGTATCGCCTGGGTGGAAGCCCATCTTTCCCTTGAACGTACTTCCAAGTTATGATACCTTTAGCTATGGGTTTCCGAGGTAGTCATTAGATTGATGTATGCACATGCCGTACGCATAGTCTAGTAGCCCGCCGCTCCCGGTGCAGCATCACCCTCGCGCTTCAACCTCAACAATACCTCCTTGAAGCGAGTGAGGTCGGTAGTGCCGGCGCCAGTCCGGGCAATTGTTTTGCTTTGCGAGTTCTGGAGTTCGATGGTGCCACAGATACGCTCCCAAGTAGTCCCTTTTGTGAGCGACGATTGAAGGTTCTCAAGGAAATCCGTTTCCTGGTCCCTATTGGCATCGACACATGATTAGTTGTTCGTCCTCCATTACTACAAGTAAGGGGACACACTTGTTTTCTCGGATAGACCGCTCCTTTTTGGCGGCATACTCCTCATAGAATTGATCGATGGCAGCTTCTGCCTTGGAGATGGTCTCCTGACGTTTCGCTTTGCTCGCCTCGTCTCGCTGCTTGATCTCTTCCGCTTGTTTCTCGCGCCATTCCCTGTCCCAAAGCAAGCGATTGAGTATATACTCATACCATAGGATTCGTGCAGAATCGTACGCCACACTACCCACCTGATCACCTCGGGTTCTTCTTCCTGAATCTGCTGATTGAGAATGGGCGTCGACGACAACGCGGAGGGTTGAGGACGTGGTGCGAACGGAGCGGGGGCTCCAAACGTCGGTTGTGCAGGAAGTGGGGGAGGTGGCGCAGCCTGAAAACATCACCAGTGGCCATCAGCAAACCCATATCAACGATGACCCTCGCACCACGTCGGACGGTGCGAATAAATCAGGGCGACAGAAACAGACGTACATAACCAACGTCGAGATCGGGGAACTGGTTCTCAAACTTTTCGATTTCGTCATCGCCGGTCACCTTGACCTCGGTGAAGCTTTGTCGAGGTGGACTTCCGAAGTTGTCAAAGGAGAAAGCAGAGGGCGGTGCTGGTGCTGCCACGGGTTGGTTGAAGGCGGGGACGTCGCCTTCACCGTCGAGGGAGATGTCTGGAAAGGCAGACGCAGCACGGTCAAAGTCAAAGTCGTCCATGGTCGATGCTGGAAGGGAAGGTGGCTTTAAAGTGTCACGTGATGAGGTCAAATGTCGCCAACTTGGCATCCGATCGAAGCTGTCATTTGTTCACTAGGGCTTACTCGATCCGCGAACCGATGACGCCAGGTCGAGAATGCAAATGTGCTGGAGATGCCATCAATAAAAAAAATTGAAACGCCACCTCCTGGAAAGCGATTAAAATTGTACGACTCTGGTTTCTTGCTCCGCTTTTTCTCCGTGGACTCGGTCTCACAGCTGATCGCAACTGATAGAGACGGTGCAAAATCGCAATGCGACATTATTACCAGTTTACATCACGTTGCATCTTGCGAATTTACACTCACGATCCGACGGAATAGGGACTGCTTTTTCAGAAAAAAACAACCCGCGTCATTTACTAGACGAGCTTCACATGCCACACACATCAGAATTTTCGGTCCTCATGTTCGCCAACAGGCATCGATGAGTTCATGCCGGCATATCAGGAATATTAATATCGAAACCGAACGTCGTCTCAGTGAACCGTAACGCGCAGTGCATAGCTTCGCCATCCGCAGCAATAATGTGGTCATCATTATGATCCACCATAAGTTAGCTTGCCTTATTCTCCGCCGATTCGAGCGAAATCACTGGGCGTAACAACAGTACCGCGTGTCACGACACTATCAAAAGCGATCCGAATAATGCACCCCCAGTTACTTCATACAGGCGGATATCCGTTAGTGAGTTTGCTACAAACTATCGACTTCCGTAATGCGGAGATGCCTCTTCCTGTAATGCGTGACGTGTATCAATCATCCTGCACTTCTTCCTGTAAGCCACCGCCGCGACCACATCCTTGCACACCTCGCTCTGCTCAGCATGGTGACAGTAGACATCCTTTCGCGAAAATTCCTCTCCACACCCCTCACAATAAAATCCCTCGCCAAGGTGCACTGTCACGACATGGCGGTTGATGGAATACGGTCCCATCGTCTTTGTGCACCCACTCCACAAGCATTTCGCAGAGTCGTTTACATACTGCTTCTTGTGCCATCTACGGATGTGAGCACCGACGTGGGATCTGGAACCAGCAATCCACATTCCGCACGGGTTGCTTGACTTTTCCCATTGGCATTCGTGGACGATGATCATGTTATTGCGAGGGTCGGCTCCACAGGAAAGATCGTCCTTGTCGATCCACAACCCCCCAATGTTAACGACATGTCGATTCTGGGAACGCGGCCGACCTGAGCGGATTTTTTGGGGGGTATGATATATCTCGGGCCGTCTCTTGTTTTTGGCAATATTTTTACCATCTCCAGTGGAGCCCAAGAGCGACGGTAACGGCGCCACGTTATTCGCAAGAGGCGTGGCGTAGGTAAACTGATGGATGCATGAATATTGATGTCCGTAGAAAAAAAAAACACAGACGTTGGTACTGGGATGCGTGCAGTGGTAGGGTATAGCGCTGATGAAACCCGGGCACAATTCTGGAATATCAGGTTGGGTGGGTAGTAAGGCAACCTGTTCTGTTGATGCTACGTTGTTTCCTGCGTAGTGTGGAAAGCGCCATAAAAAATAATACCTAACGGTGAGCGGAAAACAGGATGGCATACCTTCTGAGATAAACAATAAGGCATCCGACCCCATGTCCGATGATGTCTGCTCAGATCCTAAAGTCAAGCGGTATGGCATGGCATAACTTGGGGTCGGTGACCATTTCCTCGAGTCCGATACAGCAGATGCTGCTCTGCGGACGTATCAACAACGGTATCTCCTTGTAATAAGTTGATTGATTACCTTGTGCCCGGGCTGGAAACATGGTAAATGGGTATCGTGCGGCTATGTCAAGCGTATCAGAGACAAGCATATCATGGAGTCCATCACACACGTGTTTTGGTCTTGCAGAAAATGCATATGATTCATATGGATACCGCGCAGGGGCAACGCCAAGGATTCTGAAGTCTGTCGTCCACTGGGGGGCGAGTAAACCGGGTGATAGGGGACGGGATATAAAGTCGGGGATAAGATGTCATTCAACCGTTCATCGTAATATGCGAAGGAAGGGTGAATTGTGGGGTCTGAGGAATATGCATTCGTAGTCTCCATGAAACGTAGCCGAGGAGCATACTTCTCCATCTCGATGGGATTATATAGTGTGAAAGCATGAATGTCCTTCCAAAGCCGAGTACTTGTTTAAGGCCACTGTGGACTAGTACCTCCAGCGGCTGTTTTGATTCTTTAGCCTTTGGAGTTATTACTGCGCATGATTTTTTGGCCATTCTTCGGACGTTAAGCGCGACGATCCGACCCCAGGAAGGAATACTAATCAATAACCGGACATAATGAGATTATCTGGTGGGCTCACAGATCGGACAAATGAATTTAACGAGCACGAGCGGATCTCATAGTGGGGTCCAGCCGCAAAGTGGAGCAGGGCCGCATGCATGCGCCTCGAATCGGTAAGGGAAACTTACGAGAATTAGGCCTCTCCTCAATGGGTTCGTTATGTCATACCCAAATTGATCGATTGCAGATTATTTTTTCGCGGGTGGTGCTCGCCTCTAAGGACGAGACCCCGATGAGCTCTTATTTGATCCCATTCCAACGGAAATGGTGACAATACAATCAACTCAAACACGAAAAGCGAAAGAAATGAAAGAGACTCGCCGACAGCATTAATCATTCCGTTTCAAGATCCCAGCAGCAAGCAAACCCCAATGGTCAAGTTTAGGACTATACAAAATGTATGGTGTTGCCAGCTGGTTCCCAATTCAGAATCGTCAAAACGCGGAGCAGATTAAAACCTTTAGCTGAAATTGACCTGAAGCCTGGACGTACTCTCTAATTCTTGTCGGAGACCCCACTTTCATTTCCTTCACATTCGAGTTGAATATCCTTTCAACACGTTTTCCTCGATAAGCTGAGCGCTGGTGTGGCTGGCCATCGTGGCTTTTAAGTGGAAAAAACAGTTCGTTACATACCATACCTTGATCAAGTCACGGCGTCACTGATGCGTAATCCAGTTCTCATTATTAAAACACCATGCCATGCGCCGGTGATAGAGTGCTTGGTATATATGACTTGATTGGGCTTGGCAGATTTGATGATCGCAGTCCTCGTGCAGGTTGCCTGCAGGTATATGTGCCAGAAAGAGAATGGCAACTTCTGACGGGGCATGATGCCAGAAGTTTTGGCCGCTGCTTATGGCATCTAGCCCTTCTGATCCGCTTCAAGTTGGATGTCGAACAGTAAGAAGGTGCAACTAGTACTAGGGTCTGGCCCGAAAAAAGAGGTTGAAGAGGTTGTTGATGCAGGTCCATGGGTCTTATTTGGAGATCCCGTCTTGTTTGGGAGGACATATAGTAGTTCCGTATACTCTGCCGAGCCTCCTCGGATTTAGACTGGCAACTTGACAATACTATGATTTGTCGGGGCTGATTATGTAAATCATTGCTCTCCCATGGAGGTTCCATTTTAGACCCGCTTGGTCCATTGGAATCAATGATACATAATTCAATGTATTCAATGTATATCTGACAGCCTAGATCTCGCTAACGTGTTGTGTGCCAGAACTTGAAACACGGAGTTCTACGACGAGGTCGAGACGGGGGCAGTAAGCCAGCAACTAGTAGCCGGCTTGATATGGACGATCCGTAAAATCTCCTACCTATGAAAGTAATTTCCGGCCCCAGCTCACGCCAAGCCGTTTCCCTGGTTGGATAGCTTTCTGTCTACTACATTGATAAGGCTAATTGTGATCACCGGCGATTCATCATCGTGCGGAGATATACTACAGGATTGCACATAGTACATGTTCTCAGTCAGTCGCCAATGATTATACCGTCATCAGTGATGCGATAATTCAAGTTTCAAGCTTTAAGGATATTCCCATTGAATTATTATCGCACCTGTGCACCTGTGCCTTGGACGTGGGGATACTATTCTATTTTCACGCACGCACCATCATGATGTCGCCCAGAAGGGCTGACGTTTGAGTAGGTGCATCAAGGAAGTTAATTTCGAATTGAGACAAACTGCTCGTAGATGGTTATACTCAATCGTGCCCTCGTCGAGATCTCGAGCCAGAGGCGAGTTGAGGCAATGTTAGCGGCGTCTTCATGAATCTTCTCTTGACAAATTGTGATTTTGCTTTGCTAGTAGATCCGAGTGGCCAAGATATATATGTATGCCCGAACTTCCAGCTGATCGACGGTGCTTTAGACGTAATTCGTGTTTGCGGTTCTACACTTATGGTCTTTCCAGTGAGATCCCATCGACGAAATATATCCACTCAAGGGCAGTTCTTTTGGCCATCTTAACCTACCCCTACCACACAGGAACGCCAGGTTTGGGGGTGCTATTAAGTACGATCGAAAGCCAATTCATATAATCGATCATGTCATTTGCATGAACAAACAGCCAAGTACTAATTGTACCGCACCGAATGGGTTTACGAAAGGGGTTGCGAGATCATCACAAATTCAGAGTGAGAGTGAATGGTACCAATAAATTTACACGGGTATGCACTTGACGCGTGAGATGATGTATTATAATCGAGGATTGTTTCTGGGGGACTCTTGAGTGCCATAGAGAGATTCTGAAAGTATTTCACGACGCGAGTGTAAAGACGAGTTCTGATATCTGGTAAATGATTGGATTTCCCATAGTCAATAAGAGGGACCAACATTGAAAACGCTCCGGACACATGGTGCGGATGAAGAATGATATTAGACCACAGACCAATAGACAGGGCACGCCGAGGGCGATTGTGAGGAAAATGGGAGGCCATTTGTGGAGAGTTGGAGAAGGCGGCGAGGGACGCTGCCCTGCCTTGCGTAGATTGAGTGGAATAAATTACTACAGTTTGCCGTGTTATGCTTCGGGGATCGATCTCGATCAGCGCTCAGTCAGCAGTATAGTTATGAAGGTGCGAATGTGGACGTTTATGTTTATGCAGCAAACTCGAGTGATACGGGGGCGGGGGTGGTCCGGGAAATGGATAGTCTGGGGGCCGGTCCTAGCCAGTCTTGGGGCAAGTGCTGAATCTGCGGAGTCCTAATCACTGTTTGCAGCCTGCTGCAAGTAATGCTGCACAATGACCACTCGATGACAATGCAACGATGCCTGGGGACAGAGACAGCGAGGCGACGACAACTGGCAACAGCGACAGCGACATCGACGACGTGAACACCGTGACGATGAGCTGTACCAGTGACGCTAATGATATCAACGACGCGTGCACATTGAAAGCAACACCAACGGCGACATCGACACCGATCACAATCCCTCCCCCTCTCTGTCGCTTCCTCACCCTCCAGCAGACCCCATCCATTCTCGGCGACGCGACGACAACAACCCGATGACGAGAACGAGGGCAACAACGACGTGATGGACCGACTGGCTACGCAAAATATACCGTGCGTCCCACTACCCTCTCCCTGTCCTCCACCAGTCGTCGTTCACGTCGACTTGGTAACACAACGAGGTCGACGATGTGTCGGACGGCGCCGCTGAGCGAGACTGCACCGATGTTGATAACGACTCCGAGTCCATACCCACGGACGAAGCGGGTTGTCCTGTTCTTGTAGGTATTAGGATTAGGACTCTCTGGCCAACGTTCATTTTCAATTTTAGTCGTGTTATCACTCTGCGCCACTATCGAGTCAACTGATCTACTGCGTTGTCAGTGACATTTTTCATCACATAGTAGTACTCGCACGTTGATGGTCTGCAGTGACTTTATCAAGTCGTCCTCGTGCTTTGTTCATCGCATGCTCCTTAGAGCTAACCACATCTGCGTACCATACACCCTTTTCGTTTTCTGACAACTTTACTACCTCAAATTACCTACACTACTCTGTACATTTGCACTGAGTCCTCGTACAACGCACGGAATATGAGCGGACAAATTTCTTTGAGCACGAAATTAGTGTGGTCATGAACATGATACGACCCAGCAGTCTCTTGCTAGTACAGATAACGGAACCCCATTCTGCGTGTCACGGCCTCCTCGAACGAAAGGTTCTCCAACTTGGCAGCTTCCTCGATTCGTTCCCGTTCGGGTCCCTGCATCAAATCCAGCTCTGTGCGTTCCATACGCTTGTTCTCCCGGACGAGTAACATACGCATGACTAGAGCAGAGGCATCAGCTATACCAGAAGAATCTCGAACAAGAATAAACGGACCAAAACCAAGCAAGATTGCGAGAGCGAACGCAAAAAGGGAAATGATCATCGATTGATGGTATTCTGGGCCCCAGTTCGCTTTCCAAATGTAGGATCCCATTCTGTTCAACACCAATAAAGAGGGAAGTGGAATGGATACGGAACCACGCACAAATTCCCCAGGTTTCCAAACCCGTTTACGAGAGCAATCGCTGCAGATCGTTTCGCCGGTGGTCGATGGACGACATTGGCCACCCATACCAATATCAGCGAGGCCCCTAATAAATAGCAACCGTACGCAAGTTAAACCGTGACAAGAAAAAGATAAGTCAAAAGCACATACCACAAAACCCAGACGTCATGAGGAACATTGAAAAATATCTTCCAGCTGTTTGCATCGTCGACAGAGATATGATGTAGCCAATGATAGCCAACCACCAGCCAATGGTCAGATGGAAATACCGCTCGCCAGTAATATCTGCGTACCACATGCTTGTCATCAGCTCATGGCTTAGTTATGGGACAAGCCCAAGTGACATGGATGTCCTTACCAGCATGCCGGGCATTGATGAGTGCCGCGATGGCTGAAAAGACCCAAGGCGGGCTGACCAAGCAGGTGAGTAATTGCTAATCCACACTAGGTTTCGATACATACGCTGCTATCAACAATGTGATCGTCGTCGAGTAACCAAGAGTGGCAGTCAAACTGGATTAAAACACTTGTGGATGTCCAGTTTGTTCTTTAGAGGAAGCACTCACGTCGGGAAGAAGTTGGTAAAACTAAGACCTAACAACTGACAGCAGTCCATCAGCATGAAGACATAAACTCTGGGATCCTTTAGTGCCAACTTGAGCCCTTCGAAGATGCTAGAAATGTTTTCTGTATCTCGAAATTGACAGAGAGTTATGGACAACGTACGACGCTTGCTGAGAATCCTTGTCGGCTTCTCCAGCGTCCTCTGCAAGCCGAACCTGTGCCAGATGCCTCTCTTCCTGGGTCAACCAGTTCGTATTGTGAGGCTGTCAAAGAATAAGAATTAGAACTCAGGGACCTATAAAAGATATCTTATTAGGGTCTTGAAAACGTACATAATCCGGGAGAGTCCACCTAGGGTTTTCGTTCAGTGAAACAATGCAAAGGACCAGGAATCTCTAACGTACATGGCAATGAAACCGACAAAAATTGTGACAGCGCCTTCGATATAAAAGAGCCTGCATTCGAGAATGGTAGCGTCAGATGAAAAATAGTCATGAACAACCACAGATGCTACCATCTCCATGCTGCGATGCCCATCGCTCCATTCATGGTTCCAAGGACAGCTGCAGCCCACAACTAATATTATGTCAGGAGTTCTGGTCTAGAAACAGGACACAGGGGCCTCACGCTACCAAAGGCGTTGGAGATTAGCAGTCCAGAGTATAGAATAACAGATCGGAAAGCCAATTCCTAACAAGAGGGATAAAGATTGAATATAATCCTGCGAAGCAACCTAAGTAGCTCAAACCTTGCGTGTATACCATCTCGATAGAAGATAGATGGCACCAGGGTAAAACGCAGCCTAAAATAACATCTCATATCAGCCATCTACATCTATATGTTTAATTACCCGCCTTACCTCTGGAACCCCAAGAAAGAAGCGACAGGCAGTGATGCCGGTGAAGCTGTGCGTATTACCGGCAAGAGCGCTCAACAAACCCCACGCAACAACACAGGAACCAATATAGAGGGTGGGCCTAAGAAGGATATTCTAAAACGTTTCCTTCTGATAAGACAAATACGTGACCAACCTCGAAACATAGTTCAGAGCCTTCAGATCGTTTCAGCCACTGGTGTTAGATAAATAGACTGCTCACTATATTGGACGGGATCTGTGCAGGGCAATATGATGCATAAAGGATCGCTACCGCTGTATCATACTGAACATCTGTCACGCTGATAAGCTACTAAACCTCCAAGATATGTGAAAACATACCAGAAAGTTGTAAATCCGTCTGCAATCCCTTGAGGCGAGCAGACGTAATCGCAACGCGCTGCAGCGCCACATATAAATTATCATTACAGTACGCGTGCATGCTCCAACCAGACGACGTACATCAATGGTGTGCATAAAATAAATGATGACGATTGTGGGTAGTAATCGATAATCGAGCTTGCAAAGCAGACGCCGTTCCATAGATTGTCGTCCTTCCACCTGCTGGATTTCTTGGTTGCCTTCCCCGTCTACCAGGACGGCATCCGATTCAAAGATATCATATTTCCTCTCATTGTTGAGTGGCATGACGAACAGAAGGGGGATTAAGAGGGAGACATCAGTTTGTGTCCCTCGAGACCTTTTAAGTGGAACTCAGATCATGGGCGTCGTATAGTAAACTTCGATCCCCAATGAAAAAAAGGACTCGGAGATAGTGGGGAGTGATGATCGATGATGCTCGGATATGAGCTGACTTTCAATAAATGCGAAATAAGTAAATGCATACACGAAGGACGACTCGGAGGAATGCGGATGGCATCGAACGCACAGGCGGTATCCCCCCGCAGGAATACTCGGGGGCGTTGGTGTGGACGACGGGTATACACAAGGTTTATTGTATTACCCGGGTGTACCTGTCTGTTCGTTTCCCACCCCTCTTTCCTCATGCAAGGTCGTCACCCTCACAAAAGATTCTCACCGTCCGCATCCTTGTCCGTTCGCATTGATCGATTTTTTCTCCTCTGGAACCGACGATCCACATCCCACAGGGGTCGCTGGACTTGTTCCATTGACATTCATGAACGGTGATAATGCAACCGTCGCTCATGCTAGAGCAGAGATCGTCTTTGTCGATCTTCATCCTGTCAATATTGACAGCACGAGCGTGTCGGGAACGTCGGGAACCCAAGCCTTTCCGATTAGGGGACCGGTAAATCGGGAGCAGATATTCCCTCTCGTTACCGACAGAGCATGTGGCATGTTCAGGGGATGAGGTAGGCAGTTGAACTAAAGAGCTACCGCTTGGAGGGATGTTGACGTGATCAAGCGACTGATGCACCAACATACGAGCATCAACCACAGACAAATTACTCGACATACTAACATCAGTGCCAAAAGTTGTGTCACCATACCCCATTGGGACTGGGAAGCCCGCGGCCAGGCTTGAATTAAGAACTGATTGTGTACCTGAAACGACCTACCAATGTAACGTGGATGGCATATCCAGCCCAATTATTACACGGGGAGACGGAAGTATTTCTGTAAATCAGTGACTGAGACCTCATCGATTCAAGGTCATCAAATAAACATTCATTGACTTACCATCAAAGAACTGCGACTCCATCGGTAGAAATTGTGACTCTAGAATCACACACGAACCACTGGTAAAACTTGGCGATGCAGACCATTTTCTTGTGTCCAGCAAGATAAGTGCCCTGTTATGGAGGACCGAGGTGTCAATGATCAAATCGCGAGATAAAAATGGCATACCTAGTGTCTCGACCTGATGCATAATCATTGATTGGTATTATTGTATGGCTGGATCGCGTGTCTGACATAGTAGTATCATGGTTAAATAGTGGCCTGCATAGCCCCTCGCGGGCCGAAAGGTTTCAGCGGCAGACGCCGGACCGGAAACTTTAAGTTAACGTAACCAGCATTGCGGATTGGAGCATGTGCCAAAGACATAAATTCCAGCCCGCCAAGGTTTCAAGATTTTAGACGTGATGACTCGGAGGGAATTACAGAAATTCGGATTACAGTACGCCGTGCACATATGGCTTGGACCACTGAACATGTCGGATCTCCTCGGCGCATCAGTGCCACTTGTGCCTCAAATGCGGGAAAATTGAAGGAAAATTGCGAACAGTCCGGATAAGGCCGTGCTGATGGCCCACCACTGACCATAACTCTTCTGGAATCCCCACATTGATCTTCCTTGCATCTTCATCATGTTGACCGATTTGCCAGTGCTCGATCTTGGCAGTCTTCCATCATCCAAAGTATTATTTCTGGAAAAGATGTTGGCTGGACTTCTTAGCACTACAGCAACTTGCTGGGTACTATAACGCAGTTTTTGATAAGGATAACTGTCCAGTAAGTTGTTGGTCTGGAGTTTCCTGCAATATCATGATTCATAGATATATGAGGACGCGCTCGTACCAACGTATATCGCGTGTATAATGCACGGGAAATGCACTCATTCAGGATGGGAAATAGTGAAAAGCTTCATAAGAAATTCTGCGGCCCGCACGGGATACGACATTAGTCAATGAGCGAGTACCGAATTTCCCCTTTGAGAATGTCTGGATTATGACAAGTAAAATCGGCGGAGCGAGGCTCGCACAGTCATATGTAGCATCATATCGATGGGTAGATATGTTGGGCTGCTGGCATCAAGAACCGGATGATTACCGGTGCTGTGATGGTGGATCAGACCGATTCAGACGCATCAGTATCTCACATACAATTTTCAGGAAACGTGCCGCAGGCATGAAACGGTCGGGCCGTTGGTATGCGGTGATTGGAGAAGGGCTTGGTGGGCTTGGTGACACGATGGACAACTCGGAATTGAAATACACGAGACAACGATCTCATGATGGCATACTTCGCGCAACTGCCGGAAGAGGGAAAGTCCATTCGCCCCACAATGACGACAACACCTGTCGTCCTCCAATTGCCCCCTTGCGGCAGTGACACAACGCACATGCTCAGAGTCGTCCTCCCCGCTGTCAGCGCACAGCAGTGACGACGTAAACGCCGTCGTTGCCACACGTCCTCGTCGTTGCTCTCGCCCCTCATCTTCGCCCGCCCCATTTCCGCCTCCATCCCCTCCCTTCTCCTGCCCTCGCCGTCAGCATACAGCAGCAATGACACAACACGCACTGGCTGATCGTGCGCGTACGTTGTGTCGTCGCCCTCACCCCTGCCCCTCATTGCTCTCCGCCCCATGTACTATCACTCCTGCCATCGCTGGCTGCACATCCTCGTTCCACCCCTATCCTCGTTATCTTCCCCACTCTTGCTCTCGCCATCAGAGCAACGGCAGTGATCGTGCCTCGGTGACTCGCCGTCGTACACATGTGTGGGTTTCCCATACCCGTGACAAGCGTGCAGAAGCGACCATGCAATGCGCGCACGATATTCCCGTTGCGCAGTCGCTCCTTCATGCAGCCCCTGTTGTCATAGATAACCTTCTTTTCCGACTGGTCGTACGTAGTCGGTATGGCTGGCTGTAACCTACGATGTCACACCTTCCCCCCGACGTCACAGTCACCTATACCCGCGCCGCTCATGTACGATCATCTTTCCTTCCCTTTTCACATGCATACTCTCTTTACGTTATCATCTCATCTGAGTGAGGCCCCACCTACACTAGCGTGAAGTTGTACAAGATGTGCACGTGACAGTGCGCCTGATTTGGCAAGATGAGAGCTTAGTAAATATATTGTTGGTTCCCCTGATTTCTATCATTATCGAGTCTACAACAATATTGCAAGTTTCATACTACAAGACAGAAGATCCATAAGACAAGAGGAAATGTTATGCTACATCAGTTATCAGGCTGCATAGCGAACTCCTGGTGCAGCATCTGGGTCGTGTCGATCACCATGCACTTCGTGCCATATTTCATTACAGCTCCTGCATCCTTGCATGCCTTATTGCCCTCGACATGTCCATCGTATACATCTTGCCGCGAAAAATCCTGGTTACATCCTTGGCAATGATATCCCTCTCCAAGGTGAACCGTCACAATGTGGCGGTTGACCGAGTCCCTTAGCATCATCTTGTTGCAACCATCCCAAAGGCAGCTAATTCGTCGGCTATTCGCCGTGTGACCCTGCTTGTGCCATGTACGTATGTGTGCACCAACCCGGGCCCTAGTACCCACGACCCACATGCCGCAGGGTTCGCTGGACTTGTTCCATTGACATTCATGGACGGTGATAGTGCAACAATCATTGCCCGCATTGGAATAGAGATCGTCTTCGTCGATCCAAACCCCACTGACATTGACAGCACGAGCGGGCCGCTGGGAACGTCGGGAACCTTTCCTCTCTGGGGACCGATAAATGGAAAGTAGAGATTTCCTCTCGTCTTCGACAGAACGCATGGTATGTTGGGTGGCGACAGAAGTAGATGGTCGCGCCAGAGAGTTACTCGCCAGGGGATTAGTGTGGTTGAGCTGATGCACAAATACATGAGCATCGAGAACCATAAATATATTAGACATACTAACATCATTGCCGAAGGTTGCTTCACCATGCCCCATTGGGAGCAAGACACCCAGACTTGAATCGGGAGTGCATTGTGTACCTGGAATGACCTGCGGCATAGGTGACGTATGGTAAGGCATATTGAATATTTCTATAATCATTGGGACTGCATCAATTTAAAGCCATGAAATAAAAAATCACTGGCGTACCATCCGAGTAGGAATGTGGGACAAAAAAAAAATCCAGATCTACCGGTAGAAATTGCAGCTCTGGAATCCTACGCGGAGTACTAACTTGAAAGCTTGGGAACGGTGACCATTTTCTTGTGTCCAACAACAGAGGCGCTCTGTTATGGAGGCATCAGTAATGATCAACTCGCGAGATAGAATCAATGAAATACCTAGTATCTTGACCCGAAGCATAATTAATTGATATTGTAGTACGGCTGGAATGAGCAACATGGATGACATGATATATATCACCACCACTCACTTGCTTGTACTACTATGGTAAAAACGAAAATAAGGATCCATGTCTTGGACAATTAAGTCGGGCAGGCTCGGTATGAATGGATCCGGAGCCTGATAATCAGAGGAGAAAGTGGGATCCGAGTCAAGTGAAAAATGTAAAGAGGTCTTGAAAGAACAAAAGTCGTTAGAAGACGACATCGACGAAGGTAGAAATTTAAGGGTTACAAAACTGAAAAGAGTACTGGTCAGAGTTGCACTTCTACACGACTCCTGTCCTCCGCTCTTTATACAAGTCTGGAGCATCAAGTACGGTACGACTACCTATGGTTTTTTGCGGCCCCATGGCGGGTCGCGAGGAAATTGGTGGCGCGGGAAATTGGTGGCGGACCTGGGGCTTCTATGGGGGCTTCTATGGGGGCTGCTATTATGGGGGCTACTATGGGGTTTCTTTCACAGCATAACATGTTCACAGCATACGTATGGTATCCGGGCCGGACTTGAGTTAGCTTAGCTTTTTGATAAGTTTACCAAGTTTGGGTTACAGTATCCGTCGAAGCGGTAAGTTTCGCTTTTGACCACATTGCGCGGGCGAGCGTGCCTGAATTGCAGAAATTTCCGTACGGAAACGTGAATGAGGGACACTGGTTTCGGCACTGGCAGGTGCTCAGTTTCGTCAGTCCGCAATGTTGTATTATTGCTACGTTACAAACGGACTCGGTTAGATCCGGATTACTTAATCCGCGTAGATAAACTTTCGACGCGACTCGTACACCTCAGTTCTGATCCATTCAGTACTGAGGTGAGATACTCGTCTACTTCTCTTTTCTTACACATATTGATACCTTACAGTGTACTTAACACACAAAAGGTCACAGCAGCTGGGAGAGTGACACTAAACTGACAAGCGTGACTAGGTGTGGGCCGAAAAACTGAGCACCTGCCGAAAATATGGCAGTGTCCTGCGTAAAGCAAGCTCCATTTGTACGTTACACCGCCTTTGGCAATTCCAAAGGTTTAAAAGGGGTGGGGTTCCCACTGAGCGGTCGAGTTAGTTTACAGTAATGGTCACAAATATGACTTGACGAAGGTTTTCTAACTATACAACGCAGATTCCCTCCTTGCTGAGCGACGGTCGTCGATTACTATAACGCGAACGATGTAGCTGACCTGACCGAGCCGCTGTTTCTAGCTGTAGCATTTTTGCGTGATGATGTCAAGCTGCCCAACGTCGATCTCTTTTCTCCAAGTGGTGTTGTTGTCTTATAATTATGGGATTGTTTCTACGGGTCGATACAACTAGCAACGTGTGCAACCCTGTTTTCCAACCCATGTGTCCTCCACTGGCTCGGATACGACCTAGGCCTTGTAATTGAGATCAAATGCTTGTCCCGTCAGATGGGACTCAGAGCGATGACATGCGCTCAGAGGAACATACACGAGGGAAGACCCCTTAGCTTTTTCACTACGAACAACCTCGTCGTACGATTCTGACTCTGGTGTATTCCCATTATTCCGGGTGATCTCCAATAGGTCCAGTTGACAGTGTCTTGTGGTGAAAGCGCAAGCCGCTCTGCCCCCCTGTCTCCTCTATGCTCGAGTCAGCGAACAGCACGTCGTCTTCGCCCCCTTGCCAAACTTGACTTCCTGCCGGGGAGGCCGCAAGGGTGCGTCTGTGTAATGTTCAATGGATGATCTTGATGAGAGGTGCGTGCTTCCTAGGCCTCATTTGGCGCATGGACGGTGCTCGACGACACAATCGACAAAATTTTGATGCAAACGGACGACGTGCATTGATCAGCTGTCGAGTGGTCATGCGAGCTGAATCGATCATTATGCTCGACTCCGAGTATGAGTACTTGAGTAACTCATGATATGAACGGTCCTTTACTACTCGTTGTGGACTCAACGGCGCAGGGAAGTAGTTGGGAGAACCAACGATAGTAGAGTATTCCAGACGGTACTTGAAGCTTGAAGTTCTGGCGATGGCAATTATTAAATGTATCTGTATCCCGCATGCGTTAGGAAGCAACCTCACCCTCACGCTTCGATCATCGCCGCTAGGCGTGCGTCAGCATGGTCTCAGCTCACGAATTCGGGATTTGCTCTTGTCCGGTACCAAGTACTGTAACGACCCACCAAAAAAAAAATCGGAACTCGCCTTTTATTAGTCATGCCACTCAACATTCCAGGTCTCCTCGCTCCATTACAGCTCTTCTGGAATCCCCGTATCGCTCTTCCCCATGTTATTGTTAAAGGTCAGATTTATTGATATGCTGGTAATTTTTCGCTAATTTCCGTCAGACATTCGCCAGCTTGACTTTTTAGCACTGCGGCAAGCCGGGTACCGCGGTGCAGTCTTTGACAAGGATAATTGTCTGGTAAGTTGTCGGTTCCAGAGTCCAATATATTATTTAATTTATGCATAGACGATACCGTATGAGGATGCGCTCGTGCCACAACTCAAAGTCCGTTGGATGCAGGGCTCGCAGAAGTGTACTCATGCCCTAGGATAGGACGTTTGGAAAGAATGCCGACAAGTATTCGGTGAGGGAAACGTTCTGATTGTGAGCAATTCCGCGGGTACGCCGCATGACGCTGGCCACGTCCAGGTAAAGTTTACCTAGCATTGCGAAGCGGCAGATGCTCAAACGATTATCTGAGGCCGAATCTGTCTCGCATCATCTCTCCGTTCCGGTATTGCGGCATCGCGCACTCAAGCCTGGGTATTCGTGCGTCGCGTCCATTCGGAGATATTTTGGGTCTCTCGGAGTACCCATCAAGGACGAGGAACTGGTGATAGTGGGAGACCGGATCTTTACTGACGTTGTGATGGCCAATCGAATGCATCGGAAACGTTCGGGGCCATTGGCGGTGTGGACGACAGGTGTGTGGGAGCGGGAGAGTATGACGGTGCGGTGGCTGGAAAAGGGCTTGGTGACCATGCTGACGCGTTGGACGAAGGAGGGATCTGGTACTACTCGATATACGCGGTAGTAGTCACGTGGATTAGCATGTTCGTCTTGCCAGTGACGTTGAGGGTCACTGTTCGACTCAGATTCAGGAGGTGGATCTGAGTCGAACAGTGATCCTCCTCCTCCTCTCCCTCTGGCAAGAAGTCGAGTTTGTCGAAGGCGACGTCCTCAGAAGAATGAGCGCCGACTCAAGCATCGTCGGTGAGAGGCGCGTGTTTTCTCTTTGCTGCACCGAGGGTGCTCAACGACAGTAGCGTCACTCAAAATCTCTCCGATGGGTTGCGCGCCGTCATCATGTCTTCGGTCGGACGTGCGTTTCTCCTTTCTTTTCTCTCTCGGTCGTGCTCACCCTGTGCAGTCGGTGCCATGTTCTATGTCTCCCCTACCTTGACGTTCATGATGCTTGGCATCGTTCCCCCCGTATCTCTCGGCGCAGTGCGCTCTTGTATCTCCATTGTTTTCTACAGCCAACCAATCTCCATCTTAGCGCCAGTTATTGGCTTCGTTGAATCTCGGAGACATGCGCCAATATCCCCCGCACAAATCCCAAGAAAAGGGTGCGGAGATGGAATAACTCAGGGCCGTTGGTGGTGAGTGTTGGAAAAGGGCTTGACTGTACATGGCACGACCACCAAATCCGACTTGCTTGGACGTTCGCTTCAAGTTCCCACTCGCTTCCGACCCTCTTTCCTCTCTCGTTTCATTCCGCTACCAGACACTGGCTCGTCTCCGCAAGGTCGTGATTCTCACACCCCCCGTCACCGTCAGAGAACTTCTCAGTTTTTTCTCACAAGCAACCGCATCCGTCATCGTTTGGGCTCTCGATGTATCAGGCGTCGGGCATCTTCCTTTTCGCGTTCAAGATCGGCGCGGCATGCAATGGTTGTACCTCATGTCCTTGTATAGTTAATTCCCATCATCCCGGGCTCGTCTCCATTCGGTCTGGTTGACTGTGTGTCTTGCATTAGGGAATCATTGCGCGGTTGGGCGAACACACCTTCGCAACCTCGCTCTGGCAAAGCAGTCGAGTTTGTTGAAAAGGGCGAAGGCGACGTGCTGAGTAGATTGAGCGCTGACTCGACCATCACTGGCGCGACTCCATGCACCATCGTAGTACATCAGCTGTCGATGATTGTGCAGGCGGAGCGGATCACCGTATTCGAGAGTGAGTACTGTGCTTGAGTTGGCTTGCGACTGCTGCATAATTCTTCGAACAAGTTGACTAAGGTTGATACTACAGATGCTGCAAAATGATATAAGGAAATTTGGATTCTTGGAGACCTGCTCGGGATAGTGGTGTACTATCCGCCCGTGGTGAACACTGGGCTGTGCAATCAACGTGTGTCACGGTTACCATATTTTCGATTTTATACTCTTATTCGCCCGTAGTAACAAAGTTCACCAATGCTACTAGTGTCGTCCCGTGAGACTCAGATCATTAGATGGTCGATACCATATTGGTGAAGATCAATATTCGAGTTCAGTCCAGAGGACTTTCGACGACTGTTGTCCAGACGAGCAAACAGGAATTGTTCACCATAGGTGGGTTTCCCAGAGATCTCGACGTGCCGGACAACAAAGGGGACCCCGATACATGACTTCAGCCTTTCCTCATCTCCCAATGGCAGAGTCACTGTGGAATACTCCACTACAATTCCATTGACTAGTACAACAGAGAAGATTTACAAGACTGGAAATGTTGTGCTACATCAGTTATCGGCCTTCACAACGACATCCTGGAGCAGCATCTGACTCGTGTCAATCACCATGCACTCCGTACCATATATCACTACGGCTCCTGCATCCCTGCACGTCTCATCGTCCTCGACATGTTCATCATATACATCTCTCCGCGAAAATACCCGGTCACAGCCCTGGCAATGGTACCCCTCCCCGAGGTGGACCGTCACTACATGGCGGTTGATCGAATCCTTTAGCATCATTTCGGTACAACTGTCCCAGGCACAGTTGATTCTTCTGCCATTACTGCGACTATGCTTGTGCCATTTGCGTATGTGTGCACCAATCCGGGCTCTGGAACCCACAATCCACATCCCACAGGGGTCGCTGGACTTGTTCCATTGACATTCATGAACGGTGATAATGCAACCGCCGCTCATGCTGGAGTAGAGATCGTCTTGGTCGATCCTCACCCCATCAATATTGACAGCACGAGCACGTCGGGAACGTCAGGGACCTGGGCCTTCAAGTTTCCTGTTAGGGGACCGATAAGTCGAGAGCGGATATTTCTTCTCGTGACCGACAGAGCTCGTAGTGTGTTCAGTGACTGAGGTGGATGATTGCACCAGCGAGTCGCTCGCAAGAACTTGAAGGTTAGGCCCGTGATCGAGCTGCATATGCACAATCATATGAGCATCAATAACCTCAGACAGATTAGACATACTAACACCATTCCTATAGGTTGCATCACCGTACCCCGTTGGAGCCAAGAAGCCTATGCTTGAATTGGGAACGGATTGTGGTTGCATATCCACATTAGTATCTAAACCCATTGTATGGTGAGACGAATGTTTAAAGGCATAAAATAAAATCCATTGACTTACCAAAAAAACCCGAGTCCATGGGTAGAAATTGTGACTCTGGAATCATGTGCGGACAATTTGAAGTAAAACTTTGGGACGGAGACCATTTTCTCGTGTCCAGTAAGACAGGTGCTCTATTATGGAGGTGTCAAGAATGAGCACATAGATGACATGATACATGACGCCCGCCTGCTTCTGCTTTGGTGAGAACCAATATAAGGATCGGCGTTTTGAACGTTTGCGCCAGGTAGACCAGGATGCAATATGAATGGATCCGGAGCCTGATATCCATCAAAGAAAAGGGGATCGAAATCGAGTGGCACGGGTGGAAAACATGACGGGCCCATCAAAGCCTTAGAACAAACGTCGGTGAAAGGCAACATTGACAATGACTCGGAGGGATCCAACTTCTCCTCTATATATATCTGGGTTTTCTTTCGACCAGAGCCCGAAGTCATAATTTCCACTGGAAACTCCTGTCAATTGCATGGCAGATTGCCAGGAATCACGTAGTATCCTTGACCAGTTTCTACAATCCCGCGCAGACCGAAGAGCCCGACTAGATGAATTCAATTAGACAGCGCTCAGCGGCTCCATTAGACCTGCGACCACAGCATTAGACGCTTGTACAGACAGCCTCAATTGCAATGTTACCTATCAAACGCTTGGCAACTCCTTACGGTAACATTAGACGCTGATGGCCTCACCGTTCACTGGAAAATAGATCTGGCTTCGATATTAAACACCTACAGCCTCAACATCAGACGCTTAGTACTATAGTGCAGCCTTACGATTAGTGTATTTGGCCCCGATATTAAACGCCCGGAACATTAGATGGTGCTTAGTGCAGCCTTATGGCCCGCCGGGGCCCCGATTATCATATTAAACCCCTGGAACATTAGCAGCCTTACCATATGCCCCGATATTACATAAACGCCCGCGCAGACAACCTCACCAATAGATTTGGTCTCGATAGTAAGTAGTGTAGACGAGAATAAGTCTCAGTAGATGGTGGAAGTCGACTAAATTGCCTGTAGACGAGAATAAGTCTACAGTAGAGTAATTAAAGGTAGTAACGAGTGTGCAATGGATATCTTACCTCAGTAGACGGTGGAAGTCGACTGAGGAAGTAGGCTACGTGCGAACAGAAAATAACGAACGTGATTAGGTAAGCTACTAAATATGGGTAACGGACGTCATGATGCTCAATTAGGTCAACCCTATCTAATTACACCCGACCTTCAGAATACCACTGTAACTCAACGTTCTCCTGAAACTTCCATGCATCGTCGAGTCAACAACATTATTGCAAGTTTGATACACAAGACAGAAAATCTACAAGACAGGAGGAAATGTTATGCTACATCAGTCATCAGGTTGCATAGCGAACTCCTGGCGCAGCATCTGGGTCGTGTCGATCACCATGCACTTCGTGCCATATTTCATTACAGCTCCCGCATCCCTGCATGCCTTATTGCCCTCGACATGTTCATCGTATACATCTTGCCGCGAAAAATCCTGGTCACATCCTTGGCAATGATATCCCTCTCCAAGGTGAACCGTCACAATGTGGCGGTTGACCGAGTCCCTTAGCATCATCTTGTTGCAACCGTCCCAAAGGCAGCTAATTCGTCGGCTATTCGCCGTGTGACCCTGCTTGTGCCATGTACGTATGTGTGCACCAACCCGGGCCCTAGTACCCACGACCCACATGCCGCAGGGTTCGCTGGACTTGTTCCATTGACATTCATGAACGGTGATAGCGCCACAATCGTCGCTCGCATTGGAGTAAAGATCGTCTTCATCGATCCAAACCCCACTGACATTGACAACACGAGCGGGCCGCTGGGAACGTCGGGAACTTTTCCTCTCTGGGGACCGATAAATGGAAAGTAGAGATTTCCTCTCATCGCCGACAAAACATGTGGTATGTTGGGTGGCAGCAGAAGTGAATGATTTTGCTAGAGAGTTATTCGCCAGGAAGTTCGTATGATCGTTCTGATGCACAAATTCATGAGCATCGAGAACCACAAGTATATTAGATATACTAACATCGTTCCCGAAGGTTGCTTCACCATGCCCCATTTGGAGTAAGAAACCTACGCTTGAATCGGGAGCGCATTGTGTAACTGGAATGACCTGTGACATACTATCCGATCCTATTGTATGCCAGTGAGGTTTTATATTATCATTGGGACCACATCAATTTAAAGTAATTGGCGTACCATTCGAATAGGAATGTGGAACAAAAAAATTCAAATCTATCGGTAGAAATTGCGACTCCGGAATCATACACGGAGCAGTGACGTGAAAGCTTTGGGAGGGAGTCCATTTTCTTGTGTCCAACAAAACAGGCGCTCTGTTGTGGAGGAATCAATAATGATGATCAACTCGCGAGATAAAATCAATGAAATACCTAGTATCTTGACCTAAAGCATGATGAATTGGTATTGTACGGCTGGATCGCGTGTCAAGAATGAGCAACATAGATGACATGATACACCACCACCGCTCACTTGCTTCCACATTGGCAAAAACAAAAATAAGGATCGACGTCTTGGAAAATTAAGTCGGGTGGTCCAAGACTCGGTGTGAATGGATCCGGAGCCTGACTACCATAGGAAAAAGTGGGATCCGAGTCAAGTGAAAAATGCAAGGGGGGCTTGAAAGAACAAAAGTCGTTAGACGACATCGACGCAGATAGATATTTTTTAAGGGTTACAAAACTTAAAGGAGTACTGGCCAGAGTCGCAACCCTATAGATGACTATTTTCCTCCCACTTTATATGTTTCCAGAGAAAGTAATAGGTACCGACTCATCGCCGTCCCGGCGGTGTAGCTTTTGTTCACAGGAAGTGGGTGATCATGATTCTTTCATTCCTTTAGAGGACTAGGTTCGGTTTTTAACCGGGCGAGCAAGAACATATTACTGTAGCTGTAGCACATCGCACTTCCAAAAACGGACTAATGGATCTGCGGAAACAAACCTTTTTATTTTCGGATTTTATTAAATTATTTAATAAAAGAATTGACAAGCCCCTTTATGTAAGAATTTTCGATCGAGGTGCGGCAACGGTCAGATGAGAAGGGAAATCAGCTGAAAGTAGCGTGCCATACTACAGCCGTGATATACTGTTCCGTAGTTGACGGAGCTCCGTCAGGTATCCGGGGACCCGGTCAGCATTAAAATGGCACAGGCGAAGACCAAAACAAACGCGGAAGAGTATTGGATTCCATGAACGAAGCATCGAGCTTGTTGGCCCCGAATATGCTTATTTTTGTTTGCTTCGTCGGCGACAATAAGCTCAGGATGATTGCGGGTAGGTATGATCCGCCTGAATGCCTCACGTCGAGCCTCATCACACTCGGAAGCAACTTTCTAAAGCATTTTTCGGGTGGGTCCAGCTGCCAGCATCGGCAGCGAAACTAGTACATAGCAGCTGGTTCTTGATGCTCACAGAGGATCGTAGATGTTTTAGAGGTCCAGAAAATGATTCCAAAGACTGAGCGCATATTTTTTCAAGGCTCTGCGCTGTAATATTACATGGCTCAGAAGCAGAAGGCAATGCCCGCAATGTCCGACGACTACTTCGGGCCGAGTTGCGAATGATGCGCGAGCTCGCGTTCCGGGGGCCTGAGATCTGAGTCAGAGGGACATGGCAAGTTGCCAAACGCCAAACGTGAGTCGGTGGTAATAGCGGATGTTGTAATTCGGAGAGGGCTGGTGGGTTTGAAGAAGACGGGCGCGTTCACAGGATAAATTCCTGGAAGGTCTCCTTGCCTCTTCTGGAATCGCTCTTCCCCATGTTATCGTTAAAGGTCAGATTTATTTATATCCTGGTAAAATTTACAGTCAAGCCGGGTACCAAACAATTAACTTTGTGGCTGCACCGCGGTAGGTTGTCAGTTCCACAGTCCAATATATTATTTAATTTATACCGTATGAGGATGCGCTCGTGCCACAACTCAAAGTCCGTTGCATGAGCCAGGGCTCGCATGCCCTAGGATAGGACGGTTGGAAAGAGTGCATGCCGACAAGTATTCGGTGAGGGAAACGTTCTGATTGTAAGCGATTCCGCGGGTACGCCACATGACGCTGGCCACGTCCAGGTAAAGTCGACCTAGTATTGATCATCTTCCGTTCCAGTATTGCGGCATCGCGGATTCAAGCCTGGGCGTCTATTCGGAGATATATCTGGAGGCGCCCATCAAGGACGATGAATTGGTAAATGCACTGGAGCTCAGGGCCAGTGGCGTTGTGGACGACAGGTGTGTGGGAGCGGGAGAGTATGGCGGCGCGGTGGTTGGCGGTGCGGTGGTTAGAGAAGCCAACGGAGACGGGGAGAGTAGTAGTAGTCACGTGGCCACTTAGCATGTTCGTCTTGCCAGTGACGCTGAGAGTCTCTGCTCGACTCAGACTCGCCTCAGTCCGACCTCATCGCTCATTCACCTCCTCCTCCTCCTCCTCCTCTCCCTCCCTCCTCGCCCGTCTCATTCCTCCACCCAACACTGGGTCTTCATTTCGCAAGATCGTCGCACTCGCACGTCCAGAGAAGAAGCCACTGACCCTCGCCATATGCCTCCTCCTCGTCTCATCTTCGGTCGCAATGACCGTCCCTCTCACCGTCGGAAAACTCATCGACTTTTTCTCTACAACTGACCCTGTCCGTCCACTCTCCCTCTCCCCGTATCTTACTCACTCTCGTCTTAGCAAATACCGTTGGGCCTCTCCATGTATCAGGCCTCGGGTATCCTCCTCGTCGCATTCACCACCGGCGCAGCGTGCAATGCCACCCGATCGTACCTCATGCGCATGTCTGGTGTGTTCCCATCACATCACATCCGTTCCGTCCAGTTGACAGTCTCAAGGCCAACGCATCGTTGCCCGACTGCGCGAACACACATTTGCAGCCTCCCTCCGCCAAGAAGTCGAGTTTGTCGAAAAGGGCGAAGGCGACGTCCTCAGCAGACTGAGCGCCGACTCGAGCATCGTCGGTGAGAGGTGCGTGTTTTCTCTTTGCTCCATCGAGGGTGCTCAACGACAGTAGCGTCACTCAAAATCTCTCCGATGGGTTGCGCGCCGTCATCATGTCTTCGGTCGGACGTGCGTTTCTCCTTTCTTTTCTCTCTCGGTCGTGCTCACCCTGTGCAGTCGGTGCCATGTTCTATATCTCCCCTACCTTGACGTTCATGATGCTTGGCATCGTTCCCCCCGTATCTCTCGGTGCAGTGCGCTGTTTGTATCCCCTGTTTTCTACAGACAACCAACCCCCTCCGCAGGTCTATTATGGTCGTTATCTCAAAACACTCTCCAACAAGTCCCAAGAGGCTGTGGGTGAGATGACAAAGGTCGCACAGGAATCTCTCTCCGCTCTCAGAACCGTGCAAGCCTACAATGCCAACGCACAGGAACAGGCCAAGTTCCGCGACCGCATCAACCTTGTCCTCGATCTCGCCCGCAAGGAAGCTATTGCATCAGGCATCTTTTTCGGCAGCACTGGATGGAGTGGGAACATGACCATCCTCGGTCTGTTGGGATATGGCGCGTTCCTCACCTGCTGCACCTAGATTTTGGCTAACCTCCAGATAGGCGGCACGCTCGTTTCGCAGGGGGCCATCACCGTCGGAGACTTGACTAGCCTGTTGCTCTACACCGCCTACGTCGGAAACGGACTGCAGATGCTCACGTGAGTTTCTTTTCCCCTGTCATTCATCTGCCTACTGACTCCAACCAGCGGTTTTTTCGTGCGTGTTCTGCTCTCGTGCGCCAATACCCTGGTCAGACTCACCACCGCGTTCCAATCCTAGTCGTCCATCATGCGCGGTATCGGTGCCGGCACTCGGATATTCGAGCTGCTTGACCGCAAGCCTGCGATCTTGCCCAACCATGGGATCGAACTCGACCCCAGCCGACGCGGGGTCATCCGGTTCGAGAACGTAGGGTTCGAGTACCCCAGCCGGAGAGGCGTCCAGATCTTGGACGATTTCAATCTCGAAATTGGCGTGGGGGAGAACGTGGCGATCGTGTACGTCGTCTCTGTATTCAATGATACTCGGAACTGATAGCGGAATGGGTTAGCGGCAAGAGCGGAGGCGGCAAGTCGTCGGTGCAGTCGTTGCTCTTGAGGTATTACGATCCGGTTCGCGGTAAAGTGACGTTTGACGGTCAAGGTGCGTGCTTGCCTCCAGTTCGCCGCCTTCGATATCCAACGTCTGCGATAAGACATCCGCGAATTCGACCCGAGCTCGTGGCGCAACATCATCGGTATCGTGCCTCAGGTTCGTTTCCGTTCTCATTTTTCAAATGATTTCCCACACAGCTCTCTAGGAGCCCATCCTGTTCACGGGCACGATCGCATCCAACATCGCGTTTGGCGATACGACGGCGACGCGTGAAGACATTGAGTACGCCGCTCGATTGGCGAACTGTGAGTTTGTATGGGGCATGCCCAAAGGATTCGATACCGAGAGTGAGTGAGAACTTTGCAGAGAACGATGGAATGCTGACATTAACATTATTTACAGTCGGCAGACACAGTCTAAGCGGTGGCCAACGTCAACGCCTAGCGATCGCACGCGCGCTCCTCAAGCGTCCTGTGATTCTGGCGCTGGACGAGGCTACGAGCGCGCTGGACGCGTCGAGCGAGCACCGTGTCAACGACGCCGTCGGCAAGATTTTGGCGCAGAGACAGACGACGTGTGTTATCGTGGCACATCGGCTGTCGACGATCGCGCGCGCGGAGCGGATCGTCGTGCTCGAGGGTGAGTTTGGCTTTTCGTTGATTGAACTGACTGACTACGGGGACTAGACGGACGGATATCCGAGTCGGGCACGTATCGCGAGCTGGTGGGGCGCAAGGATTCGCGGTTTAGAGTGCTCATGGCAGCACAGCTGACTGCTGCCGAGGCAGGAGTTGGATTCGCATAGATGCTATATATATTACTCATAGACAGTCTTATTTGCAAGCCAAGCTCATCGGAAATGCAGAAATGCACCAGTATACATTTAAGTAATCAAGTACGAGGGTCATCGGTACGTCGTCGAGTCCTGGAGACGCCAGCGTCGAAGAGGTCCCCACCACCACAAAGACGAGCCGGACAAAGGGTCTTCCGTTTGCGGCCCCGCCGAGCTGCCACGGTATCGCAACCCCGTATCCGATGAAGAATCCTGAACCATCGGCACATCCTTCCACTCGTCCTCGTCTTCGTCGTGGTCGACCCGTTTAGGCGGTACCCACACGTCCATCTCCACCTCCTCCCGTCGCCCGCGTTCAGCCTCGGGCTCGCGCACCCCAAAGTTGCGTAGCCCCCATCTGCGCTGCTGATAGACCTGCAGCCGCTCTTCGCGCTCGGCGGCCTGGATATGTGCAGCCGTGAGATGTGCATGCCGAAGACGGGCATACCACCGCTGGACGAGGTGCACGGGGAGCATCAACAGCAGGGACACGGTCGTCGACACGCCGCCGGTAGCCGAGCGAGAAGACAGATCACGCTCGTCGTCATCGTTGTCGTCGCCGGAGCGCGAGCGGGGGGGCTTAAAGGCCCCCGTGACGCCCTTCCAGACAGAGCGTGCCTTGTCGCGGTGCACCTTGCGGCGCTGAGCACGCACGAGCCGTTTCTGCTGCCGCTTTTTCTCGCGCAAGAGGAGCTCCTCGACCTCGCGGACGCCCATGCCCGCGCCGACCCACCACCACCAGCCAAAGAAGCTCTGCCAGAGCGTGACGGCCCACATGAGCTTGGGCATCCAGGCGTACTGATCCTGGCGGGGTATGTACATGAAGTTGAGGGAGGTGGAGATGAAGGCGAGGACGATGGCGCCCGCGCCGAACGCGGCGGTGCCGCCGTCTGTGCGCCAGGCCTGGCGGCGGTTGATGAAGCAGCCCCAGATGATGAGGAAGGAGGTAAAGAGGAGGGAGAGGGCGGCGTTGCAGACGTTACGGGTGTCTTCGGCGATGGAGGAGACGCTGGGGCCGCGGAAGACGGGGAGGAGCTGCATGACGGCGGAGATGACGGCGAGGGGGCCTGTGGAGGAGGAGGAGATGAAGGGCGGGGGAAAGTACGTGGGAAGGAGAGGGAGAACTTACCGAGTAAACCAAAGATGAGTCGGGCCTCGAGATGGGAGGGGAAGAGGAGGGTGAGGAAGTGTATGTGGGTTATCTGGGGGGTGTGAGCGGGCGGGGCGGGATGTTGGGACGAGGGAACGAACCTGGACGATGGCGGATGTGGTCGCGTTCATGACGACCCAAGTGGCGCTCTGGGCGGGGGACCACGGTGTCTGGTAGGCTATGAGGGGGTCGGCGGTATTGTTCCAGTAAGTGGGGGCGGGCATCTCTACGGCGAGATAGCTGAGCATGTAGGGCCAGTGTTGGCTCTGCTGCACGGTGACGGAGAAGATGACATAGGTGGTTGCGGTGAGGGACACGAGGAGGGCGGTGACGCCTGTGAGCTGGAGGATGTAGTTCGTACGGGCGATGGGGAAGTGATAGGGCGCGGTGAAGAGAAGGTGGAGGAAGAGGATGAGTGCGACGGTGAGTGCGACGGTGGTGAGAAGGATCTGGACGGGCAGCGACTGTGCAAAGGGCGGTCGATATCTCAGAATTGGATCGTCTGGAAAGCTTTCGTTTGACTGTGCCATGACAGCGGAAACAAGGGACAGCAAGATCATCATCATCTTGGCACTTGTCAAACATTCACCACGCTCAAAACTCTAACTTCACCGTACCCCCATTTAGCACAACACCAAGACCGTGTGTCTGCCCTCCTCCCCCTTCCTGCCCTCGAACCGCACATCTACAACCCTCACCGCCTCCCCCGACCCCTGTCCTTCCCCACCCTCCTCTCCCCCTCGATGATCCACCACCCTCACCCTCGGCACCCTCACATACCCACACTCGACCGGAATCACATTCCACGTCACCCGCTCTTCTCCACCCGGTAACAACAACGGCAACCGCCCGCTCCTCAACCCAGCCACGACGAACCCGTCCGTAGGCAGCGGATCCAATGACACGCTGATCACCGCGGACCGACTCGGGTGTCGGTTGCGCACCGTCAGGTGCATCGGGATCGGCATGTGCAGCGTCGCGGTAGCGGGGATGTCGAGAAGTGCAATGACCGTGTCGCGGGGTGGTCGGAGGGGTGGAAGTGGGATGCCCGTCGTCGATAAAGGACCGTGCTGTCCCGGTGATAGGATTCTGTAAAAAAAAAAAAGTCGGAAAAGTCGGAAAAGCAGCGCGATAAACGCGATTCGCACCTTTTCCACTTTAGAATATACTCCCCCGGTCCCCGAAGTGCCTCGCTACCTGTCACCTCGTCCTCCATGGCAGCTAGCTCAATACGACAAACGTCCGAGAATTGGTCCCCAGCGAGATATTCTACAAATCCAGTTAGGGAACGCAGAAACAGGCCAGCACAAAATCACTGACCACCGGAACACATCCCATCTAGACCCTCTTCCAGCGTCGTATTGACAACCCTTGCCTCCCGACTGTCCTATATCATTCAGTCAGCCAACCACTCCAAACCCATCTCAGAGATCCTCACAGCCTGGCGCAACACCACTTCTTCAACCTCCACCCCGCACGGGGCCGCACACTCTATCACCGTCATCACCACCGCTTCCCCACCCACATACGTCCCCCATTGCTCACCCTCCAACACCGCAAGGTTGGAAATCGCAGGTGCGGGTCGAAGAGATCGCTGATACACCACGTCCTGGCGCACCACGAACGCACTTGAGGTTGGGATCAACAACGTCCTCAGCATCTCACCCGTGTCGAGATTCTGCGGCGCTTCCAGGCCAAGCATTCCTGACGGCGGCGGCGATGGCCCTCGCATTTGAGACTGGACCGTCGCACTCGACTGGACAGAGACGTCGATCGTCCGATCACCCGGTGCTCCACTGCTCGTCAGTACCAACGTCTTCACTATCGACACTCCCGACTGGACCGTCCCGAATGAGATGCCCTTGATCAATCCTGCTGACGTCTCGCCATCGAGTGTTATGAATTGCACTGTCGAGCGGTAAGTGGTGGCGCAATGGAGTCGTCTGCAGAAAAAAACTCGCCTGCCTCGTCCGCCTCCGTCGGCTGCAACAACACGTCGACGGTCACGTCCAGCGCCCGATCGTCCGTATTGGTAATCTCGATCTCGATCGGGTACGCTTCATCCAGTAATGCCGGCTCGCGATGCGAAAATGATATCGAGAGTCGGTGTGGACGATGCCGAACGCTAACAAAACCGTGTCAGACTTATACAGATCAAGGGGCGCCCACACTCACATCAAGTTCGCATTGTTTTCCTTTGTCACAGGGATAAAAGATACGGGTCGCACTGAACTCAGCCAGCGAGGAACGGCAACACTCGATTCGCGCGACGCACAAGGCTCGTGAGGTACTTCGATCGTCCAACTTCCTTCTTTCAGTGTTACTATGATGTTGGAGACCTGCATCGTCAAGTCCATCATCCAAATGTATCAATAACAGGTGAAGAGATCACGTACGCTAAATATCCCAGGTACCTCAGTTGCAAGTGTACCTGTCAAGACGATCTGGTCACTAGGGCGCCACCTCAATTGGAGCGCCACCTCGACCGGATTCCCTTCCCGTATCTGGCCCAGATGCACGAGTCGCACCATTTCCGAAAGTGCAGATTCATCATGGCGGATTAAAATCGGCGGATACAGTTCCGAGAACAGGATCGAAATTGAATGGATCGGGAGTGCAGAGATCATGGCCTCCGGAGGTGCACACAACGTGATCTGAAAAGCGGCCTCTTCATCTACTCGAACGTCAGGCTTCCAAAACACCACCGAGGTGTCCACTGCACGAGGCATCAACATGGTCCACGGGAACATCTGTCCTGCAACTTACAGATTGGCTCAGAGTCTTTGAGGTCGACGATCAACACGTCGTCTGGGGATGACGGAACAGAACTCTGAAAATATAAATTTAGTCCCTTCGGCTAAATGAAAAATCTTATCATACCTTGAGAAGCGTCAACAGATCGTCTTGTAGAGTCCCCGGCTCGTCGATGTCGCCTGTCTCCGATCAGGATCCGATGATAAAAAAAGGACACGCTCACGCACCATACCCGATCATCTCTATCACTAATCGTACTATTAGCTCCACATCGCCTAGCTTCTTCGCACAAGCGTACCATGTGGGAAAGAGTGGACGGAGCATTGCATTCCACTTTTCTCGCTGGTACGTCTTGGCAATCCGTTCGAAAAACCTGTGACCCATCCGTCTTGTTTGCGGGCGCTACGAAAGAAATATATCCAGGCATGCGCACCGAATCGCCAGTTCGAATTTACCAGACTCATAATAAGTTTGCGCAATTCGATACGCAATCCATAACGTCAACCGTCCTTGGCTCGCAGGCGAGCTATACTTTTTGAATAATTCATATGATCGCATATAGAGCTGCCGACACATGTCAACTAGAAACGCGCGTTTTTCTTGAACAGACAGAATAAATACCTCCAACACGATCGTCAAGTGATCCACCCTCTTTTCATTGGCATATCCAGGCGCAGCATTCGCTCCCTGTGAGGCACTTTCACTGGCCAAAAATCGCTCGCGTCTAGCTTCGGTACAGCGCGCGGCCATGTTGTAATAATGGCCCGGATGTTGCAGGGCATGACTAGGGTTCAGTCCAACGGCCCGAACAACGTCCATGTCAGACGGAGCACCCAGTTCCCGCGTGAGTGGGGCATGTACCGGGAACGTGAGTGTAGAGCCGGAGCCTTGCTCGAGAAGTTCTGCAAGCATACGATGTCTAGGAGTTTGAGACAAACGCTTGTGAGGGGCGATAGGATGAGACCTACTGGCGTGCCATCCAACTCCAATACTCAAAGGTCTCCTCGCCGATGCCCCAACCACGGGAAAAGTCTGCGAAACGGCGCATGTGAAGGTTATGGTGGGAGAGGGCGAGCGCGTGCTCATTATTGTATAGATAGAGTTTGGTCATCTGAGCCCATATGTATCAGAGACGCCAATCGCTGGTTTCTCAGGATAGAATCTCACTTTGAAGTTGATGGAATCCACAAGGGCCCTGGCTTCTGCCCATCGCTTGGTTCTTGGGGGCAGGATGGCAGTGGAACCGAACATGATCATCAATGCCGTATATGCGTCCTGATAGTGTCTGGACCATCTCAGAAAAGGGATAATGCACGAAAGAGTCGGACATACTTGAGCGCCACTTCGTCTTCGCCTCTGAATTCTGCAAAGCAAGCCATCTTGTACTCGTATCTGACCGTCCATCCTTCGGGTCGAAGTGGGCGAGGGTTGGCGGCGCCCACTGGAATCAAAGGCGGTGGATTATAAGACGATGCCTGGGAGTGTCGATTGCGCTTTCGACGTACGCGCTTCGAGTGGGACGTGTAGTAATCTACGGCAGGCTCATACAGCGCATCTTGTAAGCTGATGGAATCAGCCAAACCGACAAGGATGCATATCAGACCCACTGACCTACGAACGAACTCGTCCAGCTCTGCAGGACTGACGGGACTGAGCACAAACAACGCCGCCCTTGAATCTAGTCCGCTTTGTCTTCGGATGAAGGATAGTCGCGAGTCCAAAGATGGATCGTCTGATTACAGGGTGAACATGGCAGGGCAAACACGAGGAGAGAAAGAGGCGCACCAAGCATGCGTCTGCTGGCCAGCAAGACAACGGTGAGCTTGATATTTCGCTCGCTCGTGGTCTTTTTACGCTGTGCGATCTCCGCGCTCAGATCCGTGTCCCTCCTCCGTTCCTCCTCTGAGGATTCACGATCGCGGTCGGGCTGATCGGGTGGGGAACGCGACGCTGCGCTCGGTATCTCGAACATGCGCAGGAAGAGGACGAACACGCTCGGGAGAAACTCCGTGTGTTTGCGTATCCATATCGGTGCCATCAAGCCGTCGGGGTACAGGGGAGAGGTAGGGGTGAGCGGGGAGAGCGGAGAATGGACCGATGGGTAAGAGGAGTCTTCGGGTGGGACGAGTTTACGGGGTGGGAATCGGGCGTTTGTCTCGACGAGGACGATGCGGAATGTCTTTGTGCGATCTGGTGCCCAAACGGAGGGGCGGCGTTGAGACTGGAGGGTATCGCGAAGACGCGAGACGAGGAGTGCAAACGAATCCTGCGGTTTTGGCGGCGGGGGCGGGGGCGGAGACGTCGGGGGAGAATGGGAGTCGGTGGGGGCGGGAGGGTTGGCGGGGCCGAGTCCGGCGACGAACATGACTGGGCATAGCTGGGCCAAGAGCTGGACGGGATAAGAGTTCATTGTAGATCACCGTGAGAACTAGCCTCATAGTACATTTCGTGATCCTTGCCCGCTGTAGATACGTCGATCACGTCACTGCTTTCCATTGGCATGGCTTGACGACTAGATACGTCGACGTGGGACCACGTCACTGATTTCCGACCTTGCCCGCTGTTAGGTACGTCGACCACGTCCTCGATAGCTTCACGGTGCCATCAGCAGTCGGTGTGTGCTAACTACAATTGTCCAGGTCTCTTCGAGTTCAAGGTACCCGGCGGCCTGCCTATATTGTACGCCACTCTCTCGATGCTGCGTCCCCCATTCGCCTCATTCTTCCTTTCCACCTTTCTTTCCTGACAACATGGTGGTGGCTACGGTGGACATCTGTGGACTCAAGGTCCCTCGCCCGCTCCAGCAGCATATCGTAGTGTCACTGATAACGTTCGCCATCTTCTTCACTGCCTTCCTCCTCTTCCTTTTGGTCGGATTGTCTCTGACGATCATTCGCCCAATATACATCATCCAAGTGTCCGCGTTAAACTCATCGAACCCCATCTCTAACGCGGCCACCAGTCTTTACTTTGGCGTATGGGGCGTATGTGCTACCAGGTAAGTAAACTCCCGTCCGTCAGACAGGCCGTTCATTTTTTTTTCGCAGCCCGTTGGAATCAAGCATAAACCAGGGCACATGTTATGGTCCTCACCTCGGTTACACGATCCCGACAACATTCCTGAATGATGTCGGACTCTCAACCGAGCTCGCCACCATAGCCGAGACTGGTTTATTACTCCTCCTTTCGCTCCATCTCGTCGCCGCCGGACTCTCGACCATCATTTTCATTCTCTCCTTGTTCTTGCACTCTCATGCCGTCGCTATCATCGCCCTCATCATCGCCATTGTGGCCGCGATCATCGCGAGCGTCGTGTTCGCGGCAGACTTGGCCCTAGTGCTCGTCGTCAGGAGCAAAATCGACACCTTGGCATCGGGCGTGAGCTTTACTGTGCAGTTTGGCAACGCAGTGTGGATGATATTGACTGCGCTGGTTCTGACGTGGATTGCCGTGGTGGTCCTGTCTGCACGAGCGTGCTATTGTTGTGGTGTGAGACGGTCAGTGATTGATACGTGAGATATGTAAGATATTGATATGGTGTGCCCCAGTCCGAAGGAGTCCGAGATGTCGATACCGTTGTTATGAAACTGGATTTACGACCTGTCATATGATGCCAAATTACGAACGGAACGATCCGTGGAACTGCGTGCCGATCATGATTCATATAGAGTACAGCTGCTAAACATGTGTCCAATTTATGTCCGCGTGATAATCCACTTCATCAATCATATAAAGGCTAGACAACCTGCCAGAACGACACTCGCGATAACAGAGGGTGGGCTCGCAGCCACTGACCCGAGCGCACCATTCTTGTTCTGATTATCACATCAATCAGCATCAAGCACACGCGGCAGTAAAAGAACGAAAAAACTGACGAGTATGTGTACGCTGGCCGCTGCTGGACATCCGTTCTGACATCCAAGATTGAGGTTGCTCCCGAGGATAGCCGCGAGGGCGTGTTCTATCGGTGCTGGCTGTGGCTCTGGAACGGGGGAACAAGCAACTGTATGAGTGTCAATGGATCAGAAAGAGCTAGCATGTCGTATGATGTTGGAAAACTGACCTAGCGCAGTCATCCATAAGCAAAAGACGACGCGGGTGGTCCAGCCGGACATGGAGTGCATGGTGATAATATGAAGAAAATGGACAACAGAAAATGATGGACGCCGGTCGGGACAATGCGCTCAATCAATGAGTAGGCAATAATCTCTTCCATCACATTACTCGTCCATCTTATACCGCCGCAATGAAGCAATAGCATTTGTATGGATTCCATAATGAGAAAACAACATTCAACCCAAAAAGGAAAACTTTGTTATTTGACCAAAACCCCTATTCATTTAGACAAAGTCGCTCGGCTGCGAAACACTAACGAAAATCCTTCAAGCTGGATACAGTCGTCACAAGGAGCCGTTTGCTTGTTCTCTCAGTAACCACTTTCTACTTGCGCTCGCAAGTGCATGCCAGACCCTGAGTGGTACACGCGCAGTTCTCGCCGGAACCACCGCATTCGCACTGCGTCATCACGAACGTCATTGAACGCGAGTTTTGTGTAGATAGGAAAACGCTGTACCTTTTTGGAGTGTGGGGCGTTGATGCATTCACCGCAGTCGCACTTTCCCTTGGGACAAGTGCATCCTGTCCCGGATGGCCCGCAGCTAGGCACAATGAGACGAAAGGCGCAATTTAGATTATCTGGAAACGCACTTGCAGTTTCCCTGGCATGTACAATCTGCTGGAGTAGTCATGGTGAAGAGCGAGAAGATGAGTAAAAAAGGTCAGCTTGCCACATTAAATATCAACATTTGCAGAGGGGCTCGACTCCATCGGTGACGTCACCATCTTCGCGCATGATTTTTGAATAAGACACCTGCCCTTATCTCCTACCTGCCTATCATCACAGTGGCTGTGCTTGGAATCGAGCGGTCTGGAATCCAGGAATCCGAGTCGGTAAGTGTGCACTGATCGGGATCGACACTAATGCATAACTGTCGTGAGTGAGTGTAACATTTTGTGGCCCCTCTTCATCATGTCATGTAAGCAAGTCAGAGGGGCCGTCAGCGCTACTCCATAAATTTGTTCGCCAGAGACCCACTTTCCAACCTACATGCATCGTTTCCTCGATGCACTCAGAAACCACGGCTCAAATCGTGAGCCCCCGAAATTGGACCATGACAGCACTCCATCCTCAGCCTCCCCGAGTCCCCAAAGCAATCTATCAGATGACGAGAAGGGGTTCGAATCCCATCTTGAAAATGCCCAGCCAGAGATACCTGACCCAGTCGACGGGACCCACTTAGATCTGTCTGAACTCGCCGCCCTCGTAGCACAACACGGACATGCTCCAGCCACTGCCTGGCTGGAGAGACCACGATACCGCATCTGGAGACCGTTATCGCCCGTCCCGCACTCATCCTTCTTGCCTGTTCAGGGATACTTGCAAACAAAAGGCTGGATCTTTGCTTGGGGAAGCCCCCTCGTCTCTGACAAGGCGGCACTCGACCCGACTTTGACCCAGTTCATTGCATGGGTTCGGTCTCATAATCTGCATCCCATCTACTGCTGCGTGCCCGAGGACGTTGCAGATATATTGGCGAACAGAGGGTGGTGTACCATCGGCTGTATCAACGAAGATATTATCGACCCGCCGCATATCCCCGAGCTGACGCGGGAAGGTGGGCATGGATCCATGATCAAGGACCTGAAAAAGAACCTTCGGCGAGCAGAAAGAGCAGATGTCGAGGTCGAACATATCTTGAAGCAGGATTGGTTGGATGACCTTAGGCAAGAGGTCGACGATGGCATCGCCGCTTGGAAGCGTGCTCGCAGAGGTCCCCAGCTGGCTGCCGTAGGTATAGTAATTGATCCATCCCTGTTGAATCAGTGCTAAATACCGTAGATGTCACTTGACCCGTGGCTCGATTTTGAAAACAGAGAGTATTGGATTGCCCGACAACACGGCAAGGTAAGGATAAGGAATATAGATGCATAAATATTCACCGACTTACCGGCCTTCTAGGTGGTTGGAGTTTTAGTCTTGACACCAGCAGGGAAATCCTATGTCATCAAGAATGCTGTTCAATTCCCAGATGCACCCAAAGGCACATCAGAACGACTAATTTACTCAGTGCTTCAAGATCTTCACGAGAATCACTCGCAAGCAACTCCTGACAATTCAGGCTACCCCAAGGTATCGTTCAATATCAGTGCAGCAAACGAACTTTGGCCAACCAGGAATATCTCAAGAATAAAGTTCACGTGGCTCGACCAGACGTACACAACGGTCGTGAGGAGTGCGCATCTCCTGAACCGACATGATTTCCGAGTCAGTTTGATTCGTGTATTTGGGTTTGATGAACGCTGACAAAGGTCTAGCGCAAATTTGATGCCGTATCTCAACCAATGTTCGTATGTTACCCAGCGGAAGGTGGAATTGGGTTAGATGGTATAGAGAAGTTGTTGATGTTGCTATTGCGTTGAGAGGTGTGCATGAGAACACCGGTTTCCTTCTAGATGTGTTATTTAGCACTTTTCAATGTTAGTTGTAAATCATTAGAATATTCCTAATCGCTTCGCCACAACCGGCACGACGATTTGTCCAACGCCTTGCGTATTGGCTTCTCCTTTCTATTGGGTGCAAGTGCAATGCAAGTGGGAACATTTTCCGGCTGCTCGGTCCATACATGATGTGGTATCGGCAATGGATCAGTGCTTGAAAGAGCAGCTGAAAGCTTTTCAAGCGCAGGCACATCTGGTGTCTGGAATAAACACGAAAAATTGGACCATTTGTGCATGGAAGATGAGTGAATCGCACCTGTAGAACGACCTATTTCGATTTGTGTCATAATTCATGGATATCGGAAATCTTTAGTAGCCTTACTTTGCGCATGTTCCTGAGGTCTGCAAGATAGTCGATCGTTTCTTGTCGATCACGTGTCTCGTGCAGAATCTGACAGTGAAATGCATCAACGGAGGGAAAACACAGGGACCAAACAGCATACCGCGGTGGCCGCATGCGCCGCCTGAGCCATGAGTGGCCCGACGCCCCATTGTTCTTTCTTTGCCAATGAATTAGTTCTCTGAGGAACATTCTGACCGTCGGCTTGACTCACGTCAAAGAGGTCCCTACGTACGATTATCTGCATCACGAGCGGCTCTGCATTGGAGGGTGGTACAGCATTCTGAGTCACAAAGATATGTCTTTTGTCACGTTGAATCAAGGCTGCAGGTGTGCTTACGGTTGGTGGAGTCGAAGGACTGGATGAAGCTTGGTGCTCCATTGCAAGTAAGAAATGAAGCGGTCATTTCTGTTTACGCTGTTACTCCATGACCAAAAAGGCACTTCGGTTGTGGTCCGATCGGTATCTGGGCCAAACAGCTCCTTGAACATGGCTCTGATGAACGTGGAGCTCAAAGACCTCACTACTGCGATTCATAGAACAGGTGAACACGCTGTAGATGCTGGCAATCATGCAGATATTTGGCTGGGAGAATATGTCGATTCCAAGCAAGGAAATCGCAAGGCACGTACTTCGACTGGACGATCATACCCTCGATCTCACATATTTTCCCCAGATCAAAGTCGCGATAAAGTTAATTAGGAGTGCCTTCACCGCTGAAGAATCGAAACGGTTCAACGAAGTCAGTGAATAGTAATCATATATCGCCTCTTAGATCTAACAGCGTATCGAAATTGACGTCTCCGTTGTGCTAGAAACTTCTACGAGAAGCAAGACTTTGGACTACAATGGTTCACGACAATATCGCACCGTTCCTTGGAATCATGACTACTTCAAATGTGTCCCGTCACCCAGCTCCTGCATTGGTTTCTCCGTACTACGAGAACGGGAGTCTGCAGAAGTATGTTAAAGGTAAAAACATTCCCCTCCGCGGAAAGATGGATCTAGTAAGTCATCGAAATCGTGTCAGTATGATTGTAAGCACTCATGTCCGTACATCAGCTATACCAGGTTTCTAGTGGTTTGGCTTTTCTGCACGGCCATCGTGTCATTCACGGAGACATAAAACCGGTTCGGTGCTTGATTTCAACTCTGAATCATGCCCTCATCGTGTTCTGTGATCATTCTAGGGGAACATCTTGATCAACGACAGTGGACAAGCAGTCCTGACAGACTTCGGTCTTTCTATTGTACTCGAAATGTCAGGCTTTACAACTAAGAATACGCCTGGCACACTTCGATACATGGCCCCTGAATTACTGGCCGAGCAGACAGTTATGGGGGCAATAAGACCCACAACCGAAACTGATGTCTGGGCATTCGCAATTACTGCGACGGAGGTGAGATATACCATTCCATTGAAACCACCTTCTCTTGTGATCTTAATTATGCGCATGTAGATCTTCTCTGTAAAGCAACCGTACCACAACCTTCTGCATGACGCTGCGGTGTTGATATTTGTCACACAGAGACATGGTAGGCTTAAGTATGACAATTACAAAAACGACATAAGGGAAGGTCTGTGGAGTTTGCTCGAGAAATGCTGGAAACAGAATCCAAGCGAACGGCCCCGTATGGATGATGTAAAGAGCTTCGTGGACAAAAAGAGGAGTAGCTATGTGTAGATTGCTTATTGGGGACTTCGAAGATAATGCCATTGGTGATCTATAGCTTTGATCTGTTCCCAATATTGTACCCTTCGTCCTCAAGAACGGCCCTTGCAAGGAGTCCCACTATTGCAAACAACCGAGCGTGGATATGAGCGTGTTCAGAACTCGCCTGGCGCCTGGAAAACCGGGCTGCGATCCCTTGCGAGATGACCGCAAGCTACACATATTTGATCTAGAAAATGAACTGCGAAAGATAGGAAATTGGGCTCACGCGGAAAAGCATCCAACTACGGACGAAAACCATATCCTCGATGGGGTATGCTTGATTGGTGAGGCGACAGTATTCACGTTCCAGGTCTTCTAGGGATATCGGTACGTCTTTCGTTGTGTTTTTGAATGGCTTCAACAAATTGGCCTTCTGGATCTGCGGCTCGTCTGGTAAATTTTTGGGATCAATCGACCATGGCTGCGTTAGATTCGCAAAGTCTGCCAGCTAGTACGTGTTCATCTCGAGTCAAAGAAATAGTGCAGGCAACCTACCGGGTTCCCGAGAGTACACAACTCCCAATCTAAAATTCCAATAACTTTGTTCTCGACCGGGTGGTAAATCAAGTTGTCAAGCTTGTAATCTCCGTGAACGATGCGTGATCCAGTTTTTTTCTCGTCCGGAAGATGTTTCTGATACCAATCTATCAACTCATCGAAAAACGGTATACTCCCTGTCGGCTTCCCTGTTTCTACGTCGACTACCTCTGCCTGCATCTTAGAAATACGGGTCAAAGACTTGATCTGGCGGGGATAGTAACTCTTGGGTGATCCAAAATTACCCAGTCCAACGTCAGTTGGATCAAGGGATGATAGCGCCGCGAGAGCTTGTACAGCAGAATTCCAACTAGCGGTACTACTTTTTAGATGCATGTATCATGAGTCACAGATATTTACTCGCCATTCACGTCGATCGTGAGGGGAAACTTCGAACATCCTTGAGTCGGTAAATATCCGACCCTCCAAATATTCCATGATGTAAAAGGGTGTCCCAATGACTTTGACGTCCTCGCACAAAGCATAGGGTATCGGGATAGGGATGATTTGACAAGGATTGGTGCTTGGGCTGGTATTGTGCCGGTGGAGGGCACTCAAAATTTGATATTCGCGCTCAATTTGATGAGCAGTAGAAGAGAGCAGCTCTCCCGCAGGCTTCTTTCGCAAAACAAAACGTTTCTGTCTGTCATGATGTCAGAGATTGCTTGGGATGCGGTGGTGTTGACACATGTACAAACCTAGCATCCGTTAGGATGTAAGTAGGATTGGACTAAGGATTGTTTAAACGATTATCAAATTATTATTAAAGCTGATCAGACACACCTGCCCAAACTAGACAGAAAAAATTAGGACAGCCTAGTGGATATGACGTGGAACATACTTTGAATTGCTGGACGTCTACTGGGGAGCTGATGGCTGGGACATGTAAGGCAAGGTATTCATTCAGTTTATCGATGTCGATGCTATGCCGTATTGCTCCATATTCTCCACCAATACGCTTGGGAGCACTGTTCGACATCTCGGGGGGCGGGACGAGAGAGTTACGGCGAAGACAGTCATCGCGCCGGCCCGGCAATGAGCTCGAATCACGTGGTGTCATTATGTAGCACGTGATGTCTATCCTTGTTCCCTGTTCCCACTCATGCTGATGTTCTGAGTGTTTCAATATTATTATCTTCCGCTGAGATGATACCTTTTCCACTGTTCATACCGACAAAATCAAAAAATTTGATGGGTGTGTGACTCCAACGGACGGCGTGAGAAATTGGACGCTGACGTAAGTTTCCGGAAAGCCTAAAAATTTGAAGAATTTGTCACATCCGTTTTCTCTTCACTTTCGTTTCCAACTTCCATGTTTACTGCAGCTCGTTCTCTCCGTGCCGCCGCTGCTCGTTCTGGCAACTATGCAGTGCGCTTTTATTTCGTCCGAATAGCTTTGTTCCTCATGTTTTCTTCATAGGGCCTTCCGCGGTCCTTGATCGCGAGGAACATGAATACCAAAATCAATGGTGTGTAGCTCCTACTTCGAGTGTGGTCTGGGTTTGACCCATTCACGTTAGGACCCGTCGTGGGTATTGATTTGGGTACGACGAACTCATGTGTTTCCGTCATGGAGGGAAAGTCGTCTCGTGTCATTGAAAATTCGGAGGGTGCCCGCACAACTCCTTCTGTCGTTGCCTTCACCAAGCACGGAGAGCGCCTCGTTGGTCTTCCTGCCAAACGCCAAGCGGTTGTCAATGCGCACAACACCGTTTTCGGCTTCAAGCGGCTGATCGGTCGCCAGTTCAAGGACAAGGAGGTTCAGGATGACATGAAGCACTGGTATGTTGCATCATTAGCAGCATCATTTTTTTTCTTAATCATTTGGCGTCTAGGCCTTTCCATGTTGTTGCTAAAGGTGATGGTCGTCCGGCGGTTCGAGTTGAACATGGCGACAAGCCCCAGGAATTCGTGAGTGAATGTGCCTTAGGTAACTATGCAACGTATTGACGACGTTGGAAGTCGGCGGAAGAGCTATCTTCTATGGTGCTCACGAAGATGAAGGAGACTGCCGAGCAACACCTCAACAAAAAGATCAAGTACGTCTTCTCATTATATAATGCCCAACTAACGCTGATCTGATTTACCCAGTCATGCGGTGGTTACTGTACCAGCTTACTTCAATGACGCGCAACGACAGGCCACTAAGGACGCTGGTCAAATCGCTGGTCTGGATGTGCTCCGTGTTATTAATGAACCCACGGCCGCTGCCCTTGCTTATGGTCTCGATCGCGCAGACTCGTCTGTTATCGCCGTCTACGATCTGGGTGGTGGTACTTTCGATATCTCGATATTGGAGATGCAGAAGGGTGTTTTCGAGGTGAAGTCGACAAACGGTGACACTCACCTTGGTGGAGAGGATTTCGACATCGCATTGGTCGAATTCATCTTGCAGGAGTTCCAGAAGGAGTCCGGCATATCTCTCAGCCAAGACCGGATGGCCATCCAACGAATCCGTGAGGCGGCAGAAAAGGCCAAGATCGAACTTTCGTCAACTACCCAGACGGAGATCAATTTGCCGTTCATTACTGCTGATGCATCGGGTCCCAAACACATCAACCTGAAGCTGAACAGGGCCAACTTCGAGAACCTTGTTGGTGGCCTTGTCAACCGTACGATCGACCCTTGTAAAAAGGCCCTCAGCGACGCTGGTATTAAAGCTAGCGAGGTCAACGAAGTGATCTTGGTCGGTGGCATGACTCGCATGCCAAAGGTCGGAGAAACGGTGAAGAGCATATTCGGTCGGGATCCCAGCAAGGGTGTAAACCCGGACGAGGCAGTTGCTATCGGGGCGTCTATCCAGGGTGGCGTGCTCGCTGGCAATGTCACGGACATCTTGTTGCTCGACGTAACACCATTGTCGCTTGGCATTGAGACCCTCGGTGGGATCATGACGAAACTTATCAATCGCAACACCACCATTCCTACCAAGAAGTCCCAGACGTTTTCGACAGCCGCCGACGGTCAGACCGCCATCGAGGTGAAAATTTATCAGGGTGAACGTGAGTTGGTCCGGGACAACAAACTCTTGGGTAACTTCAACCTCGTCGGCATTCCCCCTGCACCCAAGGGCGTTCCTCAAATTGAGATCACTTTCGACATCGATGCGGGTCAGCTTTAATATTCAGCGTTTCTTTGGCGTTTCACTGACCCCTTCATAGACGGTATCGTCAATGTTTCTGCCAAGGACAAAGCCACTTCAAAGGATCAATCCATGACCATTGCCTCCTCTTCGGGACTCAACGACAAAGATATCGAACGCATGGTTTCTGATGCTGAACAATATGCCGAGTCTGATAAGGCTCGTCGTGCTCTCATCGAGGAAGCAAATAAGGGTGAATCCGTTTGTTCTGACACGGAGAAAGGTTCGTCCATGTGTTATCATACGCGTTGCATCTGCTGAAAGGTTTTTTATTAGCAATGAACGAGTTCAAGGACCAACTCGACGCTGCAGAGAAAGACAAGGTCACTAAGCTAATAGCGGAACTCCGTGAAGTGGCAGCTAAAGGTCAGGCTGGCGACGCCTCGGTTACTGCGGAGGAGATTCGAGAGAAGATCAACGAGACGCAACAAGCTTCGCTTGGTCTTTTCCAAAAGGTTTACGAAAAGCGCAATGCCGAAAATGCCAGTTCCGAAAACACCAGCTCTGAGTCGTCATCAGAGAACAAGGAAGAAAAGAAGGATTAAATCAATTTTCTTGCTTCGACTTCGCCATGTTGTCCTTGATTTCGCCGTGGCTACTCTGCCGTCCCCTCGTTTGCATCACTTACATCCCGTCCACACGCATTACATAGATTATGATAAAGGTACCACCACTCATACTATACGTTGTGTTTATTGTCGTCATGACCTCTCGCTATGCAGTCGAGGAACACCCCGCTCAATCCATATACGTCGCATGACTACCTAGACTGATTGACCGATGTCCAGTGAGATTTTTGGAAAATAATGATCTCCCTGAATCAGTTCACGTTCTGACTTCTGATCCGGTTCCCAATGTATTTCATGAGCGGTCACGTCAGTACAGTACCGAAATGAGAGGACACTTTGAACAGTTTATGTGAACATAGGTCGACGTGACAAACCACACAATGGTCACCGCTCCCATCCTCCGAAAATCGGATGTGCATACGCAGAATGTGGAGAGAAATTCCAGCTTGCTTCGAAACCTTACCAAGGGTTCGACATCTGAATAGGAGGAGCTTCGACCGTCATAACTTAATTCTTTACACACTTTCGATCACTGGGTTATCAGTACAGACGTATTGCGACACAGGCTTTACCCACGACTCCACGGGCCGGTCCAGGTCCTCCTCCCTCAGACCTTATGGATGTCTTCTCCCGCGTTCCCAATGCATGCGATCAGGAGTCGACTTACTTCCGAACCTTACCTGCGTACTCAAGTATGTCCTGAATTTCCCCTCCGCGTTTGGCACAGGTCGAAGGTGAACTAGGTCATCGAGCGCCTTTTCAAGTCCCGGGTACTTCTTCAAAAAAGGGTATATTGCGGGGACAGCACCCGCCGCATAAATACGGAGGCACCGGTCGTCCCCTCGCTCAGGGAACGTTGCAGAGAGTTCCGTAGGCCGAGCCATATCTTCCAAGATAGCAATATAGGGCGGTCCGCTGTCTTGCCCACCCAATGATTTGTGCATCCGAGTGATCGTGTGCAGAATGTCCCGCCAACTCGTCAATCTCCGCGCCTTGTCGGATATGAAAATCTGCGACATCTCACATCTCCCTTTGCCGTTGTCGAAATAGATCGGGATGACTTTATCGACCCGCGGCTGTTGATGACAACACTGAACTGCACTCGTCCGTTGCCAGTGCCGTTGCGTCCAGTCCTCCAAGCTGCATATGCCACGTTGTCAGATCCGAATTCGTAGAATCTGGACGACTTACCATAGTCCTTCCTCTTCGTCGGACCCCGAGATATTTGTCTCCATGCAAACCCAATGCGAGAAATTTACATAGGCATTCTCGAACGCCTTCCGTGTGCCTGGCGTTTTCCATACCCAAGCGCCGAAAACGAATTCCAACCAATCTACAACCTTGATCATCTGGCAATCAGCGAGATGGTCCTCCCACGTCGACGGCATTTTCAGTACACCGCCCTTCGTCTGCTCACGGATGAAAAAGTCCTTGGACAGAAGCCATAACAGTCGGCTAGCCAATTCTCCTCGCTGTCCGATGTCGACCATTCCGGAGTTGATAGATTTCAGTAAAGTCACCAAGGCAAGCTGTAGCTTTTCAGGATTTTTGTGCAGAATCGTGGTTGCCGCGCACGAAAGAAATGGTTCGGAAGGATAACTCGTGAACTTCCAGTTGCGGTCCGCGGTTGTCGAAAGACAAATACGAAGGTGGCTAGCCACAGCAGTCTCCAAGAGCTCCGCCGAGCCCGGGTGTCCGAACGCGATGCTCAGACCGAACCGTTGGCCCAATACAGCAAGTGCATGATCCGGTTTTTGCGGGTCGAAATCGTTTGCGCCGCACAACTTGTATGATGCAATCGCAAGAACACTTTCTGGATGTTCGACCACATTCTTGAGTGATAGCCATCTAAGAACAATATCAATTTAGTGGTGGTCACGATCAAAGGGATTGGCTATTACAAGGGCCTTCCGTAACCAGCAATGTGCTTGATTTGAGAGACGTTCTTCATCTCATTGCCTTCCAAAAGTGAGGGTGCACCTTGATCCCATCCCAGATGAGTGTAAGGTGGGAAAAGCCTTTCACCCCAAACGGCAACGCGGTTAGAGTTATCTGAAAAATGACCACGTAAGTCAAAATACTACAACCATGGCGAATGAACAGACATCTTGCATTTGGAGGCGAAAAATCGTTAACCTTGGAGGTCGTGGAAGCAAAGACGACCCAAACGGCATGGTTATGGTGGTCATGCGAGTACTCGTTGATCACTCTGCATAGTATATCCGCAGGACGATAACCTTGTTTATTTACTAAGCTGAGTGTGTGTGCTTCATCTAGCGCAATCACTAGCTTGGGCTCGTATGGATTTCCTGGGAAATTCTTCTCCACGGCTGCAGCCACTCGCCTATAGGATTCAAGGAATTGCACCGTGATGGCTGTTTTTGTTTTTGTGGGTTTTGATCGTATTGGTTCTTCTTTTCCTTGGAATCACGTTATTCGGGAACGCCTGAGAGACGAGAGTTGAAATATTACCTGAAAGCGAGAGCTTCCCGAGTTCATCAGCAATTTGATCAGCTTTCGGTGTCCCAGTCGATGAACCTCTTGCAACAGTCTGATGCGCAGCATTGACATCCTCACAGACCTACAGAAAGATTCCATTTTCCAAATTAAGAGTACTGAGCACAAGACACGACGAGTATACCGTACCTTGCTGTATTTTCTTGAAAATCTTTCGAAGAATTCATTTCTGGTTGTAAACTTGGGGGGGGTGACTGATGTCACACATCTGTTGCACCCAGTTCACGATGTCCGCCACGGTATTGCGGGTGACACGCTCCGTTGAAATAGTCTCGTAGATGGTGTCGAATAGAGAAATGAAGAATGCGTAGCAGACAAACCGATACCCGATCTCCGTTGACGGAAATTGGGTTAATATTTGCGACGGGGTCAAATCTTGCTCAGGGAACGCTAATTTGTTTTCCGTGGGTCTCAGGTTCATGTAAATCACAACCACATCTTTCTTGCACAACTGTGGGTGACCTCGTCAAATTTGAGCTTACCAGTTGGAAGAGCCACATACCTCTGTCATCGCTCTCGATTTACCGGTACCTGAACTCTGAATGATCGAACAAAACTTGGCATAATACCGAGGAAGTTCTGTGATCCTGAAAAGTTCTTCGTTGCAGGTCAGATACTCATGGAAGCCGTCGACGGCGACACCATGGTACTCGGCTTGAAAGGACTCTGACAGTTTCTTGTGTAGATCTACCAGATGTCTGTTATTGCATCCGAGTGCGGGGATCGCGCCACAGAAACACCCACCCAGAATCTCGATGTCACCCAACCCGCCTGACTCCTGTGGCCGCTTTGTTGAGGTTTTGAGGATGTCTATTTAGGGGATTATCAACTTTGCTTCTCAAGCGTCATAAATTTAGAACAGATGGATACCAGTGTTTAGAACGCCACTGAAATCTTTATTATTCCATGCTTGAACGAGGGTTTGTCGTAAGTTCGGGTGGGTTTCGAGCAGCTGTCGGGCGTTCTTGAAATTGATGTACTTTGAGTCCAAGATATCATTTGATTCCTGAATGATTACGACGAGGAGAGTGGACAATTGAAAATGGTTCCAAGAATCTGGAGTGGCGGGATTACTCGGTAGGCCACCTTCCATGGCCTTGATCACCGCAGAGGTGTCAAATGCTGGTGAAGTCATGCTGGAGAAGGGGAATCGGCTGCCTTGTGGTATCGTTGTCGAGAGTGCTCCGGCTCTCGGCTCCTCCCGGGCCGGGGTTTGTTGCGTTCCACACTGCTGAAGCCAACGACTCGGATGTGTGAGTGATCCTTTACACACCATTGACAGAGCGGTAGCCGTCAATTTTCCTGAATAAACTCACGTAACTTTCAGTGTCCGTTGGCCCGACCACTTTCTTGGCATCCACCGTTGAATCATACCCTTTTCTCAACTATGACCACCAACTGGCATACCAATGGTCACACCCCCAAGCTCCCTAAACGCGCCCGTCCAGTCTGGTACTCCAGTATACGCTCGCAGTTCAACTACTAGATGTCGACTCGCACGCGACCAGATCTTTCGCGTCATGTCAGAAGAAATGGCCCCTTTCTTTCTTGGCCCCATGCCCCCTCAAGAGTTTCTTTCCGCTTTCCTTCCCAGTTCAAAACCCTCAAGCTTCCAACCTGTATGTTTGATGCTCTTACCAACTTTCGGAATCAGCGTTCGATGTACAAGACATTTATAGGTGATTGGACCCTCGCAGGTCTTTCTAGATAACGAATCAAAGCCATAGATGAATGACGTTCAGCCACACCTCGAGATGCTGTATGTTCACGAGGCATTGCACTCACCAGACAAGGCCGTCACCGAGTACTCGGCTTCTTCCTCGCCTGACTGCACAGTTTATGACCAAGCGAACAAAGACCTCACCGAAACCAACTCCGCCAAGAGCGACATCTATGCTGTATTCAAATGCAAAGCGGAGGAGGATGCATTCTTGACCAATGTCACAAGCGACGAACCATCTGTTTCAAGTTCCAATCCATTCATGAGCCAAATGGCCAAAGGTATGTTAACAGCCGGTCAGATTACGACATATGCAGCTTTGCAGCTAGACTCCCAGTATCATACACACGTTTTTAGTATCCTCATCATTAAGGACTACGCATGGCTCTTACGATGGGATCAGAATGGTGCAATTGTCACTAAATCTATCTACCACCAATGAGATGTGGTGCTATTGGATTTTTTTCACTTGTTACAATCAAGCACTGAAGAGATCTGTGCGAGGACACGACAACCGTTCGCAGAGCCTTACCAGCGGAAATTGAGCAAGCCGTCAAAGCTGACAAGGGGTTACTCGTAGTTACCGTCCCTCTTCAAGGCACAGATTCAAAATGCGGCGAGCACATTATCAAGCCACCCGTTGCCTGCCTTTATGCTCCCCCCGGCCGTGCAACCCGCACCTCGATCGCTTACGACACCCAAAGAAACTGTTTCGTCTTCTTCAAGGATTCCTGGAGGGTTGCATGCAACGGAATAACGAAGGAGGGTAAGGTCTACGTGGTTCTTAACAGTGCGCGCGTACGCAATATCCCTCGCTGCTCAGCCTCCGGTGACGTTGGGGAGGAGGCTTATCACTCTACGTATGTATACCAGCAGATATACCACTGCGGATTGGGCCTGGCAGAAGACTACACTTGGATTCACTCCCCAGTCATCAGGAAAAATGGTTTTTTTCTATAGTACAGCATCATATGACAGCTGTTATGTAGTACTACGTCAGCAACATGTCCAAATATGTGACTCACTCCGCTACATGACAACTCAAATCACTCATATAGGCTATATAGACTATGATAGCCCATGTATCGGTTGTTCCGACTATGTAGACGCTATCAATGCAAAGGTAATATGTTGTACTACACCTGCTACAATTTACTGCCCACCCGCCTGCGCGTGCCGCTGCTCCCTGTGTGATGCCAAAAAAGCAAACACCCTGTGAGTGACCGAGGTGTCCTGAGAAGCGGGGCAACTTACTACCCGTGCGCCCGCGCCGTAGCCTATACTG